>APFE031032319.1:12390-161609 GCA_000404065.3 Pinus taeda | reverse complement strand
TTGGATTGTACTGGGTACCTTGACACTCATTATCATTATCGGTGAGTAGTCTCGCGTTTGTTAATGGTATACATCAATGACTGGTAATCAAATGATTTCTCACATGGTCGACTTCAGATCATTTAGTCCCATACTGTAGAAATGTACCACGGTAGTCGGTGAAGACCTCAGGTTGTATCAGCATTCGTTGGTTCACTTGACAGTTGCTCCTGTTGCTACTAGTAGATACCACTTCACCTTATATGTTGCAGTCATTCATGGTGACATTTTATATGCTGGCACCTGAGTTTGCAGTGTATTACCATCTTATTCCATAATGTTCATTTGGTACTTTTTGGGATCAGACTTTGATATCAATGATCCACTTCATCTTTCAGCATCATTGACATTCTTATATGTGACTTTCAGACATGTACTTGTTTGATCATGATCAGATGATCCATTATGTATTTTCCAGTCATTTATACTTGTATACTTGGTGGATCTATTGGTACTTGGTATGCGGACATGCCGTATTTTCTCTGAGCATGGGTATGCCCGCCTCAGACAGTGTTTCTTTCTGATCTCCTTTTGTGGCTTGGCAGGTTGAATTCTGGTACAGTCCTTCTCAGTCTTCGACAGATTTCCTTTCTATGAACTTGCTTAATACATTTCGAAAATCATGTACCCCTTCTGACCTCATATATTAGGGGGCATCTGTTATAGCTCCAAATCTCACTCTTGAGGTTTGTGAAGCTGCACTCATGGCCTAGGGCAATCCCTCCTTCCAGACCTGGTCCCAAATTAAAAAAAAAAAACAGTGTTTTTTCCCTATACGCGACATTTCCCTGAGATAAACGCGTGTATACATGGGTCTGTGTATACCCAACCCACGTATATGTATAAAAAACACTTAAAAAAAATAAATCTCCTTAATTTCGGGCGGAGATCACAGGTTTTACCTGTTGATCACCTGTTAGTGCCCGTGGCCCAACTGTTCCCAACGAATTCCTAACTAAAAAAATACTTTGGGAGAAGTATAAAAAGGCTTCTATGGGAAGGCCAAAGGGAGGAGAGAAGAGAGAGAAAGATTACTATGCTGAGATTTCCTTGACCAGGTTTGAAGATCCTTATGCCTCCTGCACTTCCCCCATCCTACAAGAAACCCTTGTTTCCTTGTGTGTGTTGATGATTTCATACTACTTGAGAGATCATGGAGTAAGCCATGGAAGGAGTTTGTTAAAGGCTTGAGACTGGACGAATCTCGGAGACCGTTTCGCTTAGAGCCTATGAAAGGACGACTCAGGTGAAATTGTTCCTTTTCTGTACTTTCTTTATCTATAATAAAAGAAACACATGTCTTTGTTCCTGATATAAATCTTTTTCATGTTATGATATTCATGTTATGATTCATATGTGATCGGTTGTTTAATTGCATAACTAACTACCTTTCCTTATAATATGAAATTGGTTTCTTTATGACGTTTAGTCCATATACTGCTGCACTTTCTTGAATTGTTTGTTTTGCAGGTCAAAGGAGCAAAGGAACTCCAAGAAGGTTTTGGACCCTAGGAGGCCCTTCTCAAACGTAGGACCTCAGGTACGCCCCCTATCGTAGAGTTTGCTTAAAGTAGCATTATGATTGCATGGAATGTGTGTTTCTTTGCATAGATAACCTTCAGTCTACTAGGGTATTCACCCAAGACCCTAGGGGAGTTTATCCCACAACACCTAGGTGACAGTGTTGTTGAATAATCTAGGGCAAGTAGGATTAATGTGATGGTTCTTAGCTTGATAATTATTTGTGGGGTGTTTTCAAATTTTCTTCTTATTCCATTCTTCACTTATTATTATGAGAGTGTGTCTTATTTATTTCATCAAATAGCTACCAAAATAAAGAGACAAGAACACAAGATGTTGGCATTCTGTCAGGGCCAAAATCTCTCCCTCTTGGAGAGGAAAACCCGCACATAATTCTTCTTATAGAGATTCCAACTGATGAGCACCAAGAACACGACCCTTGACTTACTATGCCACTCCAAGACCAAGACACCAATCCTCTTCTTTGTCACTTCTAGATCATATTCATTATGGTTGCTTCACTAGAGTCATCATTATTGCATTACTAAGATATCGACACCTTGATGCACATTCATTGAGAATATTGTTGCACTTCTACTGAGATATTCATTATAACAGCAATATTATCACCGTTGCATCATTGTTACATATTCATTGAAATCTTCTCCTTGTAACTGTGTCTTCCTTAGGATCATGATTATATCTATATGCCAAGGTATGGCGAGTCACTGTGAGATATACCAAGATCATGATTTTTCTTTTTCTCCCTGTGTTTCGTCATCATAGATATGTTTCGTTTGTCTAGTATGTTGAGATAGAGTATCCATCGATATCCTCATCATTATAATCATTCTGAGACCGTGAATGTAAACATGCCAAGAGGGTATTATCACCAATTGTGCCAAGAATATAACTGTGCTACTCATCCGGAAAATACACATACTACAATATTACCTTACTGTGGCATATGAAAACCCTTCCCATAACTGCCATCCGAAATTCATGTACCTTGTGACAGACCTCTGAAATTTCAAACAAATCTAAGTTCTATACTCCTTTGGTTGACCGAGGATCCTGCACCATCTGAAATTTTAGAGGTATCCTAATTGTCTTCTCTGTGGTGACCCCAAGGGGGTATTTATAGTAGTTTTCCCTCCATATTAAGCCGACATGAACCAACGAAGATGTGTGTCTTTATATGTGAACTGGCACGCCTTCTTTTAGCTATTTAATTCATTTTTTAATGCCAACATGATTTTTTTTCTTGTTACCTTCTTTAAGAGGATTGTGCTTGTCTTGGAGGGTTGTTCTAGACACTAGGTTGACTCATATACATTACATGTATGCTTAAGAAGATCTATTTACATATGTCTTTGACTCTTTGACTTTCCTGGACCTATGAAATGAACAAGAACTCATTCTTATAATTTACAAAAATAATATTTCTTTTTCTTGACAAGTACAAAGATCAAAATTACATTTATAAATACCAAACCTTGTTTCACTTTATTCAACACTCCCTCCTAACTAGGGAGATATTTATAATAGTACTTGGCCATTCTCAGTCTAAATAATTTCTCATAAGAAGAATCAGATTGGTAACCCATCTGTTATAGAATCATAGTAACCAACATTGTTTCCACAGAAGGCCTTGACTGACAGCTCTATCTCTTGTCAAATCAAAGCACAATGTTGGCGAGGCCAATGACTATAGACACCTTCGTCATTGTCTCTCAAGGTACATACCCATTCTAGTGTTCACTAATTATGACCTTATAGGAATATTCTTATCTTGGATTTCCATCCCTCAAATAATATTGGTCTTCTTGCGTACTCTTGTCTTGGATGCCCTACACATCCTCAAAGAGCATATGATTCCAGATGATTACTCAATCCTCCATTCTTTCTTCCAAAGTGATGATAAGAATGTTGTGTCTATCATGTGTCTACAATTCCATTCATGGCCTTCACCTAGACTTACGGTTGTTAGTCTTGGTCTAGTGCATGACACATGAGATAGAAAAACACAACTATCACTCCTTTTTAATCAAGGGTGATCTAATCCAAGATCCCTCTTGATAAGGGACCTTTCATAGCTCCCTCTTAGCAATGGATTCTTTTATACATCAACTACTTCTTCTACGTGGGTTCTTTAGCTGCTTGATAAACTTCTCTCCTTGATGTCATGAAATTCAGTTGTGATTCTTCCTTGTAGGGAAATGACCATCGATCACTTTCCTCCTTTGTTCATCATGTCATTCCTTTCTTCATGGGAAGTGGCCTTCTTCATATCTGGAACCTCCATCATATAGCTACGTATTCCTCATCATTCTTCTTCCATGCACCACATGAATGCTAATTATACTTATACTTACAATTCTAGTAGCCTTGTATCAGCTCATCCAAATATTATTCAAGAAACCTAATATATCATTAAATAAAGTCATACCTTTCATCTTTCTTCATATGTGAGATGACATGACTTCTTTTAGCTATTTAATTCATTTTTGCAGGCCGACGTGATTGTTTTTCTTGTTGCCTTCTTTAAGAGGATTGTGCTTGTCTTGGAGAGTTGTTCTATACACTAGGTTGACTCATATACATTACATATATGCTCAAGAAGATATGTTTACATATGTATTTGACTCTTTGACTTTCCTAGACCTACGGAATGAACCAGAAATTCATTCTTATAATTTACAAAAATAACATTTCTTTTTCTTGACAAGTACAAGGATCAAAATTACATTTGTAAATATCGAACCTAGTTACACTTTCTTCAACAAGTCTCAAGAGTGAGATGCATCTACCTCTTCAAGTTACCCTACCAATTCAAGGTATTATCTCTGAGTTGAAATATCTCTATCTTAGCCTTATAAATGGAATAAATTTCTCTTAATGCAAACCGTCTCATAATTCCTTCAAGCCAAGCTTCTGTAGCATTCACTGGCATGACTTGAACAAACCTTAGGAGCTTAATCTCCATAAGCTCACTAGTAATATCATCATTTTGGGGTTCTCATTCAAATTTCCTTGATCCCTTGGGGTTTCCTACCCCTGATGGAGGTTTCTCTACTTCCACACCTCATCCACTTAGTGCTCTTTTAAAGTTTCATTAATTTCCTCTAAGGAGTGTAAGATCAGATCCAACTCCAATGATCGCAGTGGTGGTTCTAGTGTAGATTGTCCTTGTGATTCCCCTCCTCATCCTTAATTCCTTTGCATCCTCACCATTCTGAGTTGATTGAATATCTACACCATAGACACACTCATTAGTGTAACTCAGGAAATTTACAACTCTATTTTAACCCACACATGCATACGTAATGGTAGATGTAAGTTTTCTTTTTAACTATGCTCATTAAATGAGTGTTATTGATACTGAGTAGATCCTGATGAAAATATTAAATCCTTTCTTGTGTGAGCTCTACATAACCTACTAAATTGTCTTGCATGTTAGCTAGGTTAGCATTACGATGCACCTACCAATCACCCTCATACATCTTCATGGCATCACATTTTCTCCTTGTAACAACCTTAAAATAATACTACACCCATATTTACAATGACCTTATACCATCAATTAATTAATTCTATAAATTAATTAAGTGTGAAAAACCTTTAATTAGTTTAATTAACATTGATTTCTTTTTTTAATAATAATTAGTTCTAGACTTAGTAATATCTATAATTTAAACATATAAATTTAGTTAATTCATGCTTAATTAAACATATTAATTTTGAATTTATTGTCATAATATATAATATAATAAATATTATGATAATGATAAATTTAAATGAAAATAAACAACATTAAATTTTCAATAAGAAAAAAAAAAATGAAATTCAAATGGTTTAAAATCCTTTTGATTTGGAGGGTTAGACAATGTGAGGCTTTTCTTGAGGCCCACATGCCCTCCCTTCCTTCAATCCCCAACCATGGACTTAGACAAAACATTTTCCACTTAGTTTTCTCCCTTCACTTCCACCTTGTTTGGCCATTTTTGCAAGTGCAAGAAGTGAGTATAAAATCTTGTGAAACAGAAATCACCATCTTAAAGCACTTCAAAAATTCTATTACTAATTATATTGTTTCAGGGTTGTAATTTTTTGAGGTTTTATAACATATTAAAGGCACAAGTGAACAAGGAGGACATGCCACTCCCATCTCTTTTGAAGCAAGTGCCCCAAATCCCCTTGGCAACAACATATTTGATTGTGGCTTAGGTAAATTGAAACATATTATGTTTATGTCCTAACAATTTAAGCTACAAACATCTTATGTTTTCAAAATCCTAGTTATATTTTTTTACCAACCCTAAATATTATTTATTTTTTTAGTTCTCTATCTAAATTCCACTATGTAATAATGGATCATGGGTTCATTATAATCTTAATTGGTGGTGTTTATTGATACAATCTTGAAGGCAATTCCACCTTTGTATGACAAAAAATATCGTCATTTAGGATTTTAATCTAAAAGTAGTTCCATTTAATAGCCATGAGGTAATCACATCAGAGATATGAAGGTTTGGATAGTCTGATTTAGTAATTGGGTTTCTTGAAGGGTGTTGAAGTGATCCCTAACTTGTAAAAAAAACCTAAACCTACCTTGGGTGGATCTGTATAACTTTAGTTATTCAAGTGACTTGTTGAAGGGATTTCTCTATCCAGTGTGTGGTATGAACACAGATTACATTCGTTGGATTATCTCCCATGCCATATCTTATGACAGGAATATCTAGGACCACATTGATGCCCAAGGATTTTAGATGTTCTCTCTACCCAATCCCACTAGGCATCAAGAGCTAGGGGCTCCCAAGATCTCTTGTTGAGACTACGCTTTCAGTCAAACCATTTTCAAGTAGGTATCATGCTCATGTCCCTTTGCATACTTTTACATGACACCTTAAGCCATTACCTTCACACTTCGTTTGGAAAAGATAAAGTGCTTCACAATTTCATGCAACAACATAGTAATATTTTGGGGATTGGCATGGAGCAAGAGGTTGAACATAATATGCCTACTTCCATGTTGATAAAAAATAGCCCCTCCCTCCCTCCTCGGGTTCCATATATTTGATCATAGATTAAGTCATATAAGGAAAATTACCCACTTTAAGAATTGCATCCTTGACATCCTTTTGTCAAGGCTTGATATGTTCTATGGGAAACCACCTTCTCAACCTAAGGAAAAGATAGATTCACAATGTCCTCATCCCATCCATTCTTTCCCATGTCGTGGGGATGGAATGGCTATAAACACCACATGTTGATAGCACTCCCACCTTCAATAACTCTTCCTCTTGAATTCACAATTCCTTCCTCGAAAAAAAACAAAAAAAAAGCATTATGAAGGTGAGGAAGGGGAAACATCATCCAAATTGATGTGAAAATTCTCTACCATGTTGATGTTTATATTTCCACAAGGAAATCCTTGTCACTCAAGAAGAAGCACATTGAATATCTGTAAGAGCATTGTTTCCAACAAGAACCATGTTGTCCCTCCCCCACCAGATATAATCATAGAATTTGTTTGGAGCAGCATCAATGGCTTCCTTCAAAAATTAGTAAAATTTTGTTGCGTTTCCTTTCATGGAATTGAATATTCTTATCACAAGATAAAATAAATCCATAATGATCAATGATTTTCTCTTTAAGGACATAGCATTTCTTGATTCTAATTGATTGCTAATATACGAGATTCAAGATGAACCTAAGGTAGTGTCTCTAAGTACAGTAGGAAGGTACACAGGTCCATGGTCAGGATGGGACAAAATGAGGTATATGTTGGAGACAAGGCCATCTCCAACTGGGATGACACGAGGAATATCTACAAACATACCATGAAAACTCTCTCTCTCTCTCTCTCTCTCCACTATATAATATATAATAATATATATATATATATATATATATATATATAATATATATATATAATAATATTATATGATATTATATATATATTATAATGAAAACTGAAAAATTGTGTAGCATTTAGATAGGACTTTGGTTATTCTTGTCCCTCCTAACATGGAACAAAAATAATCTTGAAATACATATATTCTAATAAACCATGATAGTAACTTGATAGAGGTGTCAAGGCGAATGCTTAGCAATTGAACAAATTCAGTTTGGTCCCTGCAACCTTCTTTCCCCAATTCAGATATTCCAATATGAACAATGCTTTGTTAGTGTCAAATTGGTATCAAAAGGTTTAATTTGAGCTATTTTTATATATATTAGTGCAACAAGGAAATGCACTTTACAATCTGAATGTGCATATAAAACACTCATTTAACCTTATTATGTTTATTTTCTAGCTAAGTGATATATTACGCATATCTCTTTTTGGTTTTGTTTTTATTTTTAAATTTTTCACTCTAATTAAAACACATGGTTACAAATATACCTTCAACACTAAAGCATGAAGAAGGACATATTTTATGATTGTTTCTCACCATAACCCAATGATATATTTATATTTGTTATTATTTTGAGGTTGGTTGTAGGTGCTCAACCCAATGTGTAGAATGCATAGCTCATCATTTTCATACACATTGATGAATGGTGTTTGGAAAAGCTCAGCAATGGATGTAGGTAGCATAACTAATTTAAAAGAGAGTGGGAGATGTTGTAGCATTTTTGGTTTTGATAAGATAGAACAAATTAGTCAAAAAAAATAAAATAAAAAAATAAATAAAAATATATTTTGAAAAATTGTTCATTTAGATTCCTTCATTCTTTTCTAAAAAGATCAAGGGAGCTCTGGTTCTAGGGTTTAATGAAACCAGCGACAAAGAGTAACACACATCCATGGAGACACGGGGAGGAGGGAACTCCACTCCCTCCTACAGTGATATGGTAGCAGACAGAGGAAGAGGAGGGAAAAATAACAAACCTCCAAAGCCCTGGGAGGTCAAGACAAAAGACACAGAAAATCAGAAGGCAGAAGGTAGCAAAACCAACACAGATCAAGGAGCCCATGAAGAAGACTGTCAGGAGGGAACAGTGGAAGACAGATGTTAAGGGTCAGAGGACAGAGTTAAGATGGGACCCTGTAAACCCAAGACCACAACTAAACCAATGATCCAGCTCTGCAAGCGCACAGAGACCACATGGCCAACCATGCCATCATATGTAAATTTATGGGAATCTAACCCTCAAAGAAAGTGTTGTAAACCTAGATAAAATACAACTGGAAACAAAAGGGGGAGTTAAATATTCATCTTGGATCCAAAGGTTTTTTCACTATGGTGTTTATGAACATGGAAGAAAAAGACAAAATCTTTAAAGGAGGGCCATATTTCTTTGTACTTGTTGGGCTCTACATGAGGCCATGGATGATGAACTTTGTGCCTGAACGAGAAACCTTCACTTCAGTACTGATATGGATTTGACTATACTTCTTACCTTTAGATTACTGGATGCCTGAGTCTTTAAAAGCTATAAGCAATAAATTAGGTCATTTCTTAAAGATTTCAGAGGCAACTCTAAAGGGAAAATATACATCGTATGCTTGTATTTGTGTGGATATGGGCCTACTAGGAGCACTTCCAGATGAGGTCATTCTAGAAGTATATGATGAGGAATGGGTTCAAGCAGTTGACTATGAACATATCCTGTTCAGATGTCACAAATGTCATGAGCATGGGCATCTATCAAGAGACTGCCCACTCAACAGAAGGGAGGAAAACCTAAATACAAATAAAGGAAAATACCAAACAGGTTTCACCAAAGTTGGAGGGAAAGGAAAAGGGGGATGAAGGAAGACACAAAAGAGACATAGTGTGAATGATAAAACAAAAAGTTACAATATCTTTGAGATCTTAGGAGAAAAAGAAGTTGAGAAAGGGGATAAAGAGGGTGCAGAGAATTAGATAGCAAGGAGGAAAGAAAGAGAGACCAACATGGAGTACATTCAGGATTAGAATGAACACAATATGGACTCTTTGAATACCATGTTTGTAGAAAAAGACCAAGAAATGAATCAAAGTGAAAGTGGTACGGAGGACCAATATTTGCAGGAGATCTTGGAAAGGGAAAACCTAAAGCTGGAAAAGTTTCTGTAACAGAGTAGAAACTTGGGAATAAACTCCATCCCTCAGGAGAAAATGGATAAAGTCCAATAGATATTCCTTAGCAAGACACATCAAATAGCTACAGGAGTCAAAAGAGGATATGGCAACCAGGAAAACAAAGGAAGCTCCTCAATAGGATTAATAACAAAAAAATTAACAAACAATCCAGGCAAAAGGAGGGGTAGAAAAAGACAAAAGGAATTACTACTGGAGTGTGGAAAACTCATGATTGATTCAGGAAGGATGAAATACCTTTCTAGTTACTCCTTTACAACCCCACCTCAATGAAACTCACAACCTAGAACATTAGAGGACTAGGGAGTAGAAGAAAATAGAGGAATCCTGGTAAAAGGATTAGAGAGGAAAAACATACCATAGTATTCATTCAGGAAACAAAATTTTCAATGGATAAGATCCATGAAAAAGATAGAAAATGGTTAAATAGATATGAATACCTTGAAGTTAAGGCAAACAAATCTGTTGGTGGTATTCTCACAATCTAGGATCCACAGAAATTCAGTGTGATTGATGCGGAGGCATCCAAACATCGCCTTTCTCTGATTTTCCAACTGGTGGGAGACAGGCAACGTTACATGATCACCAATGTCTATGGTCCACAACCAATGGAGGACAAATTTCAACTTCTCATAACACTAGAGGATATGAAGAAGAGATACCCAACTCTACCATGGATTCTTGGAGGTGATTTTAACATAAAAAAATCACTCATGGAGAAGAAAGGAGGAACTAGAATACTTGGAAGAGATTCAATTGCCTTCTAGAACTTCATCACCAATATGAAATTAGTTGATATGGAAACAAGCAATGGAATCTTCACTTGGAACAACAAAAGAGGAGGCCCTACCCAATTGGCCTCAAAATTGGATAGATTTATGGTTTCAGAGGAACTTATTCTCAAGGGAAGCAACATTACTACACTCATTTTACCTTTTGAGGGTTAAAATCACTGGCATATCGAATTAGAAGCCTCCCCTTTTGGCAAACCAAGGAACACCCCCTTCAAGTTTGAGAATTCTTGGCTCACACATTCAAATTTCCTCACAAATATTGAACAATGGTGGAAGGAGGATCTTCACCTTCAAGGTACAAAGATGTTCCTGCTTCACTGCAGGCTCAAACATATTAAAGGAAGACTCATAGAGTGGAACAAAAAGGAATTTGGTAACATCTTCAAGGCTAAAGGAGAGGTGGAAAAGGGACTAAAGAAAATAAACCAGACTCTTATCACAGAAGGATACAAAGATGAAAGGAAAGAGATGGCAAAGTCACTCCAGCAGGAGTGGGACAACATATGCCTTCAAGAGGAAATACTTTGGAGACAGAAATCCAGAGTACAATGGATCAAAGAAGGTGAGAGAAACACCAAATTCTTCCACAGATCCACCATAGCTCACCAAAACAACAATAGAAATGTGAAACTTACAGTTCAGCATGGTGTAGAGAGAAACACTCATGAACAAATGGAAAAAGTTCTACTCCAACATTTTCAGAAAATTGTTGAGGAAACATCAGAAGATAGATACCAATTTGCAGAAAAATTCACTCAGTACATCCCTAAATTGGTCACCAGAGAAGACAATTTCAATCTCAATAGACTAGTAACATTGGAAGAAATTGAGGAAGTAGTGAAAGAGATGCAAAATGGGAAAGCACCAGGCCCGAATGGCTTCAATGTGGACTTTTTCAAAGCTTGTTGGAAGATAGTGAAACAGTATATCCTGGAGGTAGTGGAAGACTCTCGAAGATTTAAGAAAGTCTTAAAGGCACTCAATGAATCCTTCATAGCCCTAATCCCCAAATAGGAGAAGGCCACCTCTCCAAACAAATTTTGACCTATAGCTTTATGCAATGTGATCTACAAAATCATATCCAAATTCATTCCCAATTGTCTTAAACCTCTCCTCCCAACCCTAGTGTCAGAGGAATAGATAGGCTATGTAGAAGGAAGACAAATTCTGAATAACATAATACAAGCACATGAAACAGTTCATTCACTCATTACCAACAAACGGGCTGGAATGATAATGCAGCTGGACATAGCAAAGGCCTATGACAAACTGAGATGGTCATATATAAGGGCAATTTTAAAAGCCTATGGCTTTGATCATGATTGGATAAAATGGGTTATCATGCTAGTTACCATAGCCAGTTGTTCAATTCTTCTCAATGGCACTCCTTCCTAAACCCTCAAGCCTTCTAGAGGTCTAAGGCAAGGAGATACCCTTTCTCCTTTCCTCTTCATTCTAATGATGGAAGGGTTAGGAAGAGCTATTAGAGCTGCTAAGGAGGAAGGGATAATTTAGGGTCTGAGACTCACTAATTATGGGAACACGATGACACATCAACAATTTGTGGATGACACTATGCTTCAAGGCACTCCCACTATTAAGGAAGCCAAAGCATTCAAGCAGATTCTGAATGAGTTTTCTAGGGAAGAAAGTACTGAGGTAAGTCTCACTAAATCAAAAATATTCTTTTTCAATACAGATATTTCAATTCAAATAAATCTTTCCAGAATCTTGGGCTTTCAAAGGTAGACACTGCATGTGAAGTACCTAGGAGTCCCTCTTACTAACAAACTGCTTCACAAGGACATCTGGGAGCCCGTTCTTAATAAGCTAAAATATAAGATCAGCAAATGGACAAACAAAGCACTCAATCTAACAGGGAGACTAGTTCTCACTAAGGTTTTCCTACAAAGCATCCCTATCTATATGTTATCTGTTGTTCCAGCACTAGCCAGTGTAATGACTAATATAAGAAACATTCAGAGAGAATTTCTATGGGGGAAAGGTGAAGAGAAGAATAAATGGGCCCTTGTGGCATGGGATAGAGTTTGCAAACCTAAGTCTCATGGTGGCTTGGGTCTTCATGACCCAAGAATTCTAAATAGAGTTCTTGGTGCCAAAATCTGGTGGAGATGGCTGAAACAAATTCAAGCCCCTTGGGAAAAACTATGGAAACAAAAATATGCTAGTGAATGGCAAGAGGAAAATCTAATCAGCATGACAGGACAAATAAAAGGTTCTGCAATTTGGAATAAGGCATGGGAGAATAGAGCCCTAGTCCAAAACCATAGTTTCTGGGAGATCATAAACGAAAACCTGGCTTGGTTCTGGGAGGATAATTGGCAGCAAGAGAACAATCTCCAAAGTGAGGAATTAGTAGACATTCACACTGATACCATAAACAAAGGACTAAAGTGGGTAAGTGACTATTGGGACCAAGAAAGGAATGATAAGAAATGGATAACTTGGAAACTTCTAGATTATTGTGGAATGGGCATGATGCACACTCAAGCCACAACCCTTCAAGGTCTTTTAGACAAGAGATAAAGCTTGAACACAAACTTGAATGATCAACTGAGATGGGGAAAAAACAAGACAGGTATCTTCAACCTTAAGGAAGGAAAAATAATAGAGGCAAGGCTAAACCATCCCAACACTGATAAGACATGGAAATAAATATGGGAAAATCCTCATTGGATGAAAGTAAAACCGCTCAAGTGGTTGGTTCAATAGGACAAGATTTTGACATGGGATAACCTAAGAAAAAGAGGTTTTATTGGCCTTTCAAGATGTCACTTATGCAGACAACATGAAGAAACTACAAATCATCTCCTAAATAGATGCACTTTCACCACAACCCTTTGGAATTGGGAGGGAGAAGTTTTTGAGCAAACAGACAGAGATGCTAATGACATCATCACCACTTTGAAGAACTGGAGGAAAAAATTCTTGGATAATGAGATCATAAACTCTGCCTAGATGCTGAAACTAGGATTCTTAATATGGAATGTCTAGAAGGAGTGTAACAATAGGATTTTCAAGGAGAAAGTGAGTCCAGTGAGTAACATCCTCAAGCTGGTTCTTAAACAACTCAAAGAAACTATACATACCTTAGGAGGAGAAGCTACAGGTAAGCCTATTGAACAAAGAAAGATAAGAATATTGAAGAAATTAGAGCTCAAAGTCAATCCCCCTTAGGGTTCTAAGCAGATTATCAAGAAAACCTCAACAGAAAAGTCTTCGTGGCAACCCCCTTCTCATGGTTTTTTAAAATTCAACATAGACGGGGCTTCAAAAAGGAATCCAGGAGAAGCAGGTTATGGAGGGGTTCTAAGGGATGAGGAAGGAAACATACAGGTCATCTTCCACAATTGTCTTGGAAAATATAATAATAATATGGCTGAGATCATGGTGATGGAATCATGCCTAGAAATACTGCTCAAGTACAACATTCGTAATGTCATCATTGAGGTTGATTCAAAACTTGTCATTAACTCAATAAAAAGGATAAATGTTGGAGCTACTCCTGAGAAAATCTCAGAACATTGGCGGCTTCTGCAAGTCTACCAAAGAATCCAAGCACACCTAAGATTGTTGAGAACCCTCAGGTTGGTGCATGTTCGTAGGGAAGCCAACAAAGTGGCGGACTGGCTAGTTAATGAGGGGGTATGAAATAAGCACATTAATCTCTCCTGTTGGTGGGAGGAGATAACAAATGACAGGTTGAATGAGGGTTGTTCATCCAAAGCCCTTAGTCACCGACAAAAACATCAAGAAAATCAAGAGACCGTTTTTGCTGAGACAGAGCCTCAGTAACAGGGTACAGTTATTCTGGTTTCATCATGAAGTGTTTAGACATAAGTGAGATCCATTTTATGGGGCAGGCCTATGGTGGCCTCTTTAACGTGGGTAATGGCAATCCAGACGTCTCAGGGATCTTCATCTCCCTGTGGCACATGAGCCGGAACCCAGATTTTCTCGGTAACCGCAAAATCACAACTTCTACCCCGGTGAATAGCTTTACATCCATTACGATGGTTTCCAGTATTTCATGAGCTCATCAAGTAGGAAGTGAGTTTTCTCATTTGGGAGCAATTCCACTCACCATGTGACACGTGGCTAGGGGTGGGGTGAAATTACCACCTTCATCACGCGTTAACCATTAGTACTCTTAGCCCGTGCATCTGTAACCATTGGATCAAGCGCGGATATTCTACAGCTAGGATTCTGTGTGCAAGTTGGTGGGTCCACATTAGGGGTTAAGCTTTGAGGTGTTCACAAAACCTCTCTAAGATCACGCGTAGATGGTGGATTTCGAAGGGTTAAAGTGATAGAAGGCTAAGCCAAAAAAGGACCCGATAAGATTATAGATTATGGTCTAATGGGTTTATCGGATCTGATTCTTTTGTTAAAAGGTGCGCTTTTTGGCCACCCAATATCTTTGTTATTTGCTGGATTTTCAATTCATGATACAACGGTCAGTTTGGGACTGTAGGTCTGTTTTGGCAGGGTCGCATACTTGAATGTGTTTTGTCATTTTGTGACCTTGTTCTGGGGTTGACCTATCGGATTGGCGGGCCCCTCAGCTGCAGTCGCTTTGCATTATGTTTCTCTTTTTATTAAATAGAAGGATCCACTATTGCCCTAGAAAAAAAATTTGTTAAGTTAAGATATGGGCATAACAATATTGAATAAAATGTTTTTGAAAATATCTTGATGATGATGTCCATATCAAAGAAAATTTTAGGTTAGATGTCCTAAAAAAATCAAGGCAAAATGAAAATTGTTAGGTTAGGAAGAAAAGAAAACAAATAAACTCTGAAAGTGATAAAGTCTAAATGCCACTACTATTTTTTCCGCAAAATAATGGTTGTGTGTAGCTTGTCATAAATGCCACAACCCATGACAGTCAAATAGTTTAATCTTGACTACTTCATGCTTTAAATTTGATGTTATAATTAGATAATAAAGATCTAGCCAAACTATTTAATCTTGGCAGATTAGTAGTTAGGTAGAGAATAATAAGGTGCTCATCAGTTTAATCTGAACCCTTGGATATTATAAGGTTAGAATTAGATAGTTTGTTTTTTTTTTTTTAATAAAAAGAAAGGAAAAGGGTTTGCTAGCTTAAATGCACCCATGAAGTGAAGAAAAAATGATAGGATAAGCAAAGGGTAAGTAGAAGAAAGGTTACATAAGTATAATGATTGATTGGACAAAATGTACATTTATCATGTTTTACCATATGTTTCTATGTCCATGAGGAAATTACACAAAGAAAATGAAGGTCTACAAGATCAATTAATTAACTTCCCTCATCCCCATTCATCCCTATATTTACTAATTTCCCCTTCCCACCTTCATACAGTTCGTATTCATTCATTTTCTATAAAAAAAACCCCTTTTCCTAAGGTTAAAATCATTTTTTCCTAGGAAAAGTGAAAACCCCATGATAAATCCCCTTTTACCCAAAAAACCCACAAAAAAATGTTTAGCCTAAGTATTGATGTATATATGTGAAAAGAAAATAACTCATGAAAAGGTGCTATATTTAGTGTATTTTCCCTTTCCGCTCATATTTCATATTAACACTAACTTAGAGTATTAAACCCCTAAAATTCCCTTTCCCGTATATTATTAACTTCCTTTACTAAATATCCCGAAACCATTATTTTTATTATAAAACTATGTATTCCATAACACATCACATATCGGCAGATCACAAACTTTCAATGTGCATGCACTCGCCTCCACATTGCGATATGCGATGTGCAATGGACCCAAACCCGATGAAAATATATTTCATAATCCATTACCCATTTTGCATTCACCCTTTATTGCAAATCCCAGTTGAAACATAAACCCTATGCCATTGCAATCTCCGATATGCAATGGGAACCTAGACCCAATCGCAGTATTATCCATGACTTATTTTCCACATCGCGTTCGGCCCCTATCACATTCCTTTGTGATGGGCCTTCCTCCGCTAAACTGTGATTGTGATATGCAGTGAACCCGGACCCGATGTCATCTATCCACCTGAATTCACACTATTTCAAGTCTGCCATACCTTTTGTTGCAAAGGATTTCTTTGTTAAACATTTTTTATGATTTAAAGCGAAGAACCAACCTAAACCTTTATTTAACCATAAAACCCCACTAATCTTAGTTTTTGACCCATAATAAATCCCATACCACCATGATTAATCATTTGGCCCCTCCGCTTCTCTTTCGCTCCACCACCGTCTGATCAAATGCATTCAAATCCAACGACCCTTAGCGATTTTGGGTTATCTTTGTGTCCAAGCATTACCCACCTGAAAAATTAGTATTCCACCAACCTCCCCTTGCTACGTGTCAGGCCCTAGGCTATATCGAGTGACTCCTCGCAAAAAACGCCTGTGCTTCATAAGCAGTGCGATGAAAACCAAAACCACCTCCCGCATAACGACAAAATGGCCATTGTTCAATTTACGCCATAATTCAAAAGTAAACTATTTTTTCTCTTAAACGTAAAAGTCACCATTTTTCTTTGTTTCGCCCATTTACACAAAGAAACCTCCATAAACCTCTACAACCAATAAAACCATTTTTTTACCTTCCGATACGCTCTGGACTCCTTCCAATATCCTTTCGAGCTCAATAAAGTCGTTGATGACCTTCTCTGTCACCTATGTTTTCTTAAAAATTCTTGTGTTTTGCAAGTAAAAACTCATGTTCCAAGCTTACAAATAAAAGATCCTTCATACAATTAGAAGACAAATACGAAGATCATATCAAATCACCTTACCGTATAACATAAAATCTAAAATGATTTACTGTTGAAAAACATAGTAAAAACCTGAAATGCACAGTAAAGTTAAAAAGAACATAATAAAGGCAACTCAGCAGGGTCAAAGTATATTCACAGAGTTTAAAGACTATCAGATGAAAGATCAAATGAAGGAATCAACCAGCATAAAGGATACAAACAATCAAGCAGCTTAAAGGGAAAAATATCAAACAACAAAGCCAGCACAACCTGAATAAAAGGGACAGCAAGAAGTAGTTCAATAGCTACCCCTATCTTCTTGCATGAAGATCTTTCCTTTGCTAGAATAAATATTAAATATTTTTAGGATATTTTATTAGTTTCATTATTGTATAAAAAACTCTCTTCTCGAGTTGTTATGTGTTCAAGGTCTAATGTTCATTGCTTGTTAAGTTGTGACTATTTATTCTACTTTGAACCTAGTTGCACCTTTGAAGGAAGCTTTTCTAGACACTTGATGTACTTAGTCTTTTTGGAACCTTAATAGAAAGTGGAAGATTCTGAATTTAGTTTTACATTGTTTGTGTTATCTTGTAAGTTTTTCCAGTTATCAGTCATTCTGTTTTTCTTCATATGCTTATGAATTATAGAGATATCTAGGTAGGAATAATTGTGTCTCAATTTATTCCTATAAACTCCTAAAGTTATCATCTATTAAGAGAATGGATTAATGAACTGCTTGTTTAGCTAATCCCCTCTAATCAATAAATCATCAACATCTTTTGTAATCTCAAGTATACTGCCTTGAATCTTTGGAACGTAGTTTATAAGGTTTTCATACTCATGATTGTTCTATTTTACAGTCTGGAAACTGTTATAATCATATTATTTTTTGTCTTCTTCTCATCACTATTTGATCTATATCGTTGTGTATAGATTTATAGCAACCCTTTGCTGAGATATTAATATTATCCAAAGGATTAAGTGTTTCAATTCTACATATATCTTCATTCATTGTTATTCCAAAACTAAAACCAAAAACCCCAAAATAATTATTTTAGATGCTTTGGCATTAGTAGTTGACCTACTACTATCTCAGAGGTACAACATCAAACTGGCGTCATTACCGAGGATTCAAATTTCTTTTAAGTTTCCATTAGGACAATGATATTCATTCATTCTTTTTCTTTAAGGTGATTAAAGGTTTAGAAAGGTTGAAATTATTCATTTAGGCGACTCCACACTCCCAAGTTGGCACCTTTTAAACATACAAGATCTCATTCAGAAGCTGACATAGTTAGTCCTCTGTCAGATCCTAAAAGGATTCTGAGAAAATCCAGCTCTAAAAGGGGACACAAACCATCTGCTTCTTCCTCTTTAGTCCTACAATCTAAAGAATTAGAATCATTTGACCCCTATAGTAATATCCCATCTGATCCTGATTACTCCCATTTATCACCTAGGGTTGCTAAAATTCTAAATAGAGGAGTTGATTTTAAGTCAGCCTACCTTATTCATTCGTTAGAATCTCATCCAATACCCATGCTATCACTAGGATCACCTAAAACTGAATCTGATTTGGGTGTTGATCTACCAGAATATAAACCCACAGATTTCATATCCCCTACCACCTATCCATTTCCTTCCATTTTTGACCAACTTGAAGCTTCTTCTTCTGAACAACCTGAGGAGACCTTCTATATATATGTTAATCCTCTCTTTGAAACAAAAGAAGGTATTCCTTTACAGGTCCCAAATTTAGTTCTTAAGACTCCTTTGAAGTCTTTTAGGAGATCTCCTCCTCCTTCACCTCCAACTAGTTCATCAACCCCTGAATCGCCATCTTCTTCATGTACTTCTTCTTCATCCTCTACATCCACACAAACAACTCATACTCCACCTAGGCAACCTCGTACACCTCAAGCACCTCATACTCCACCTACTTTCATGGCTTTCTGACCTATTGTACATGCTATATATGCTGCCTTAGTCTTACCTAATAACCTTGATGCATTCCCAGTTGGATACTTAAAATACATTTCCAAGTACAATGGAGAAAATGGTCCCTCAGCTAAGGACCATATTTAAGCTTTCCTAGATTTTGCAAACAACATGAATATTGAACAAGAAAATGTTTATATGAGATTGTTTGTACAGTCACCTGAAGGAAATGTGAGGATTTGGTTTAGGCAGTTACCAACAGCTTCAATTAGAAATTGGGAAGAGCTTACAACCATATTTAAAAATAAATGGGGTGTGAAAAAGGATCCTCTTTACTTCCTCACAAAATTTGAAGAGATTAAAAGGAACTTTTGTGAGCCAGTATCCGATTTTATCAAAAGATTCAATAAAATCTATCACAAAATGCTCTATCACAAAATGCCTACTGATTGTAAGCCCCCTGTAGCAGCAGTTATGTCTCGATTTTCTAAAGCTTTTTTTTATGACTTTGCTATTATGCTACGAGAGATAACTTCAAGAACTCTTGATGATATGCAAACAAACACTATAGAAATAGAAGCAAATAGGGTGGCCTCAACTTCTTTAAAACTTAAGGAAGAAAAGGCCCAAAGAAAACTCAAATCTGTTCAAGAAGCCTCTAGTTCCTCTAAGACTAAATTAGAAGACTCAAAAATAGATGAAATAACATCTCTTCTTAGAAAGCTATCAAACAGGATTTCAAAGATTGAGACCCAACCTAGGAAAATACAGTAAACAGTTACTAGAACCCAAAACCAAAATCAAGGTCAGTAGTAAAGAAATCCACCACCAAAAATTCTTCAGAGACCTAACAATGATCAATGGGTTCATACTCCTCTATTGATAGATGACCAACAACCTGATGATAATACTATGACAATTACTGAAGATATTAATAGTAAGGATTCTTCTTCCAATCAAACAGTCATCATTCCTATCTCACAACAAAATTAGGTTCAAGAAGATCAGGAAGCTTCACAGGTCTCTAAATATCACATTTTCTGAAAATTTTTAATTGCAAAGTTAAACAATAGGTATGATCTTAGGCCTAGGCCTCATCCTAGGAGACCTCCAAAGGAAGATTCAATAATTGAACCATGTACCAAAACCGTTGAAGCTCAAACAACTCTTATTCAACCCTTAGATCAGTCAATTGATACTACCCAAACTAGTAAAAACATTTTGACTACATCATGTAAATTAGACTTCGAAGTTACAAATAATTTGGATGAATATGAAGCTTTCCTTTTAGGATTGAAATTAGCCAAAAGCTTAAAAGTTCAAAACCTAATTGTTTTTACTTATTCAAAACTTATTGTTAAGCAAGTAAGAAATGTTTTCTAGACCAAGCACCCTAGACTTAGGTCCTACCGAAATGAAGTATGGGATTCAATTAAAAACTTCTTTGACGCTTTTAATTTGACTCATATTCCCAGAGATCAAAATATTCATGCAGATGCCTTAGCTGTCTCTTCTAGTTCTTTTAAAATCCCTGATCATACTGATGTACTCTATCAGATACAAGTCAACTATAGGCCATCTATCCTAGATAATTTGAAACATTAGCATATATTCAAAGATGATGAACATTTGAAATCGTTTCTACAGGTAATAGATGATTTTTCATTTCTACAAATTGATGAAGATAGAAGTGAAATAAATGAAAATGCAGATGGAAATGACACTTCATATTTTAAAACCCAAATTACTAGTCATGACATTATTCAATTATCTAATAATTTTATTCCAAAAGGACTCATTCCTTTAGAAAAATTGTTTGATCAAAATGATGTCCTTCGAAACCCTTATTCCATTTCTTCAGAAGATGACATAGAAGAGATTAACATTAGAACTGATGAAGATATCATAAACATCAAAATATGTGCATCTCTAGACCCTAAGATCAATGCTCAATATCTTAAGTTACTTCAAAATTATAAGGATATTTTTGCTTGGACTTATGTTGATCGAAATACCTATGATACTTCATTAATACAACATAAGATTCCTTTGAAGCCAGAAGCAAAACCTTATCAACAAAAACTTAGAAGGATAAATCCATCCCTTCTTCAAACTGTAGAAAAGGAGATTAATAAAATGCTAGATGCTCAGATCATCCTCCCTATTAGATATTCTAATTGGGTTGCAAATCTAGTTCCTGTTAGAAATAAAAATGGAGAAATAAGACTCTGTTTGGATTTTATAAATTTGAACAAGGCATCATTAAAAGATAATTATATTTTGCCCAAAATGGATCAGTTACTTCAAATGGTTTCAGGAGCACAAAGACTTTCTATGCTTGATGATTTTGCAGGTTACAATCAGGTGAATGTTGATACAGCAGACAGAGAGAAGACAGCGTTTACCACACCTTGGGGTACATTCATCTACACTAGGATGCCATTTGGCTTAACCAATGTTGGAGCAACATTTCAGAGAGCTATGGACATAGCTTTTATGGGTCAAGTAAATAAATTTTTGGTTATTTATCTTGATGACATAAATTTTTTTTCCAAATCTAATCAGAAACATCTAAAGTACTTGATGAAGGTTTTTGACAGGTGTAGAAAATTTGGAATATCATTGAACCCTAAGAAATCCTTGTTTGTTGTTAAAGAAGGAAAATTTTTTGGGCCATATAATTTCAAAGGAGGGAGTAGTAATTGACCCCAAACAAGTATCTGCCATTGAAACATTGACCTTGCCTAGAAACAAGAAGGAGATTCAATTCTAGGCAAGATTAATTTTCTAAGAAGATTTATTCCAAATTATGCAAAGATTGTAAAAGATATAACTGACATGCTCTGAAACGACCATGAAGTCAAATGGATTGCCTCTTCTAGGCATGCATTTGAACGAATAAAAAGGGCTATCTCTAAAGCTTCCACCTTAGCCAACCTTGATTATACTAAGCCATTTAGTATTTTCTCTTTTGCCTCTGAAACAACCCTTGTTGTCATTCTATTACAGAAAAATGAAGATTCACATGACCAACTCATAGCCTTTTTCAGCAAGGATATGAGAGATGTTGAGCCTAAGTATGACATCATTGAGAAGTAAGCTTATGCCCTCATTCAAGCCCTGAAACCATTTAGGATGTATGTCTTACATTCACCTATTACTGCTTATGTCCCTAATAGTGTTGTAAAAATTGTCCTAACCCAACCCTAACCTGATGAGAAAAGAGGTAGATGGATCACTAAAATTCTGGAGCTTGATCTAACTATCAAGATTACCAAGTTAGTAAAAGGTAAAGGATTAGCCAATCTTCTAGCTAAATCCAACTGCAAAGTACTTGGAATCAATTCTGTTTTAGAAATACAAGGGAAGAATACACAAGAACCTTTTGTCCTTACAGAAGGGGAGAATCCAAAAGAACCTTCCCTTCATCCTAAAGGGGAGAGCCCACAAGAACCTCTACCTTCAAATCAGATTAGTCCTATACACATTGATGAAAAATGCCTGTTGTCAAACTGGTATCAAGATATTGTAAATTGCTTGATCCATTTTGAGTGTCCAGCATCGTTCTCCAAAACCCAGTGTAAAACCCTTAAGTTAAAATCAATCAGGTACTGCATTATAAATGCAAATTTATACTGGAAAGATCCACTGAATATTCTATTATTATGTTTAACAAAATCAGAAACTGAAGGAATCATTGATCAGTTTCATACAGGATTTTGTGGGGGACATTATGCTTGGAGAGCAACAGCATACAAGATTTTGAGGGGAGGATTTTATTGGCCCACATTGTTCTTACAAGTAGGGGCAAAGATCAAAGGTTGTGTTCCTTGTCAAATGTTTGTTGGTAAACAAAAATTAGCGGCTCTTCCACTCGTTCCATCAATAGTTTTAGCACCTTTTTCTCAATGGGGATTAGATTTTGTTGGAGAGGTTCACCCCTCTTCAAGTAATTAGTATAGATGGATCCTCACTGCAACAGACTACTTTACTAAATGTGTGGAAGAAATTCTAGTCATAAATGTTACCGATTCAGTAGTAATTAAGTTTATTGAGGAGAATATCCTATCTAGATTTGGTTGCCCAACTCAAATTGTCACTGATAATGCATCAGCTTTTTCTAGTGTTAAAATGATCGAATTTTGCCAAAAATATCAAATTTTGTTACATCATTCAACTCCATACTACCCTCAAGGTAATGGCCTTGCAGAGTCATTAAACAAAAGTCTAGTAAAGGTAATAAAAAAGACTCTAGTTGATCATAAGAAGAGATGGGATTCACATTTGATTTATGTAGTATGGGAAAATAGAATTACTCCAAAGAGATCAACTAGAAAATATCCATTTCAATTAGTCTATGGGAAAGATGCAATCTTCCCTAAAAATTTGGCCTTCCCTGTTTTAAAATTCCTGCAGGATTCAACAAATGAACTTGATGAATTTCAAGAAGAATAAATCACATTATTGAACGTAATGAAAATAGAGATGAAGTTCAACACAAATTGAAGAAATATCAAAATAAGATGAAGGACCTGTTTGATGGAAGAGCCAGGGAAAGGGACTTTAAGGAAGGCGATCTAGTTCTAAGATGGGATGCCAAGAGAGAAGAGAAAGGAAAGCATGGAAAATTTGACAATCTATGCTTTGGACCTTTAGAAATTGTTGAAATGAAGGGTAACAAGACTTTTGTGCTGCAGAATCTTAAGGGGCTATATTCCACTTATCCTGTAAATGGAAGGTTTCTCAAACATTACATTCAGTACTAAGAAGTTGAAATATTTTTCATTGTAAATACTCCAGTTTTCTTTTACTTTTCAAGATGTCAATGTGATTTTTATTACAGCAAGGACTCCATAGCCCGAGGAGAAGGCACATGGATCTGCAGGTTCTCTACATTCTACAAGATAAAAGCAATCCCCAGATGGAGCCAATGGTGTAGCAATTTTGGTTTTGATAAGATGGAATAAATTAGTTAAAAAAATAAAAATAAAATATTTTGAAAAAATGTTAAGTTAGGATATGGACATATCAATATTGAATAAAATGTTTTTGAAAATATCTTGATGATGATATCCATATCAAAGAAAATGTTAGGTTAGATGTTCTAAAAAAAATCAAGACAAAAAGAAAAATGTTAGGTTAGAAAGAAATGAAAACAAATAAACTCTGAAAGTGAGCAAGTCTAAATGCCACTACTATTTTTTCTGCAAAATAATGGTTGTGTGCAGCTTGTCATAAATGCCACAATGCATCATAATCAAATAGTTTAATCTTGACTACTTCATGCTTTAAATTTGATGTTATAATTAGAGAATAAAGATATGGCCAAACTATTTAATCTTGGCAGATCAGTAGTTAGGTAGTGAATAATAAGGTGCTCATTAGTTTAATATGAGCCCTTGGATGTTATAAGGTTAGAATTAGATAGTTTTTTTTTTTAATAAAAAGAAAGGAAAAGGGTTTGTTAGCTTAAATGCACCCATTAAGTGAAGAAAAAATGATAGGATAAGCAAAGGGTAAGTAGAAGAAAGGTTGCAGAAGTATAATGATTGATTGAACAAAATGTACATTTATCATGTTTTATCATATATTTCTATGTCCATGAGGCAATTACACAAAGCAAATGAAGGTCTACAAGATCAATTAATTAACTTCCCTCATCCCCATTCATCTCTATATTTACTAATTTCCCCTTCCCACCTTCATACAGTTCATATTCATTCATTTTCCATAAAAACCCCCTTTTTCTAAGGTTCAAACCATTTTTGCCTAGGAAAAGTGAAAACCCCACGTTAAATCCACTTTTACCCAAAATCCCACAAAACGATGTTTAGCCTAAGTATTGATGTATATATGTGAAAAGCAAATAACACATGAAAAAGCATTATACTTAGTGTATTTTCCCTTTCCACTCACATTTCATATTAACACTAACTTAGAGTATTAAACCCCTAAAAGTACCTTTCCTATATATTATTAACTCCCTTTACTAAATATCCCAAAGACAATAGTTTTATTATAAAACTATGTATTCCAAAACACATCGAATATCGGCGGATCACAAACTTTCAACATGCATGCACTTTCCTCCACATTGCAATATGTGATGCATGATGGACCCAGACTTGATGCAAATATATTTCATAATTATCTGCCCATTTTATATCCGCCCTTTATCGTAAATCCCTACTGAAACATACACCCTCTGCCATTGCGATCTCCAATATGTGATGGGAACCCAGACACGATCACAATATTATCCATGATTTATTTTCCACATCGCATTCGGCCCATATCGCATTCCTTTGCGATGGGCCTTCCTTCGTTAAACTATGATTGCGATATGCGATGAACCCGGACCCGACGTCATCTATCCGCCCAAACTCATACTATTTCAAGTCCACCATACCTTGTTTTGCAAAGGATTTCTTTGTTAAAATGTTTTTATGATTTAAAGGGAAGAACCAACCTAAACCTTTATTTAACCATAAAACCCCACTAATCTCAATTTTTAACCCATAAAAAAGCCCATGCCGCCATGATTAATCGTTGGGCCCCTCCGCTGCTCTTTCACACTACCACCGTCCGATCAAATGCACTCAAGTCCAATGACCCTCAGTGATTTTGGGTTGGCTTTCTATCCAAGCATTACCCGCCCGAAAAAGCAACATTCCACCAAGCTCCCCTTGCTATGTGTCAAGATCTAGGCTATATTGGGTGATCCCTCCCAAAAACTTCCCGTGCCTCATAAGCGGTGTGATGAAAACCAAAACCACATCCTGCATAACAACAAAATGGCCACTGTTCACTTTGCCCCGTAATTCAAAAGTAAACTGTTGTTCCACTTCAACGTAAAAATCACCATTTTGCTTTGTTTCACCTGTTTTCACAGTGAAACCTCCATAAACCTCTGCGACCAATAAAATCATTGTTTTACCTTCCGATACATTCTAGACTCCTTCCAATATCCTTTCGAGCTCAATAAAGCCATTGACGACCTTCTCTGTTACCTATGTTTTCTTAACAATTTCTGTGTTTTGCAAGTAAAATCTCCTGTTCCAGACTTACAAAGAAAAAATCCTTCATACAATTAGAAGATAAATATGAAGATCATATCAAATCACCTTACCTTGTAACATAAAATCTAAAACGATTTATTGTTGAAAAACACAGAAAAACCTAGAATGCATACTAAAGCTAAAAAGAACACAGTAAACGCTACTCAGCAGGGTCAAAGGATATTCACAGAGTTTAAAGAGTATTAGATGAAAGATCAAATGAAGGAATCAACCAGTGTAAAAGATACAAACAATCAAGTAGCTTAAAGGGGAAAATACCAAACAACAAAGCCAACACAACCTGAATAAAAGGGACAGCAAGAAGCAATTCAATAGCTGCCCCTATCTTTTTGCATGAAGATCTTTCCTTTCCTAGAATAAATCTTAATTAGTTTTAGGATATTTTCTTAATTTCATTATTGCATAAATAACTCTCTTCTTGAGTTGTTATGGGTTCAAGGTTCATTGTTCATTTCTTGTTAAGTTGTGACTGTTCATTCTACTTTGAACCTGGTTGCACCTTTGAAGGAAGCTTTTCTAGACACTTGATGTACTTAGTCTTTCTAGAACCTTAATATAAAGTAGAGGATTCTAAATTTGTTTTTACACAGTTTGTGTTATCATGTAAGTTTTTCCAGTTATCAATCATTATGTTTTTATTCATATGCTTATAACTTATAGAGATATCTAGGAAGGAATAATTGTGTCTCAGTTTATTCCTATAAACTCCTGAAGTGATCATCTATTAAGAGAATGGATTAATGAACTGTCTGTTTAGCTAATCCCCTCTAATCAATAAATCATCAGCATATTTTGTAAGCTTAAGTATACTGCCTTGAATCTTTGGAACGTAGTTTATAAGGTTTTCATTCTTATGATTCTTCTATTTTACAGTCTGGAACTGTGATAATCATATTATTTTTTGTCTTCTTCTCACCACTATTTGATATATATCACTATGTAAACCTTTATAGTAGCCCTTTGCTGAGATATTAATATTATCTAAAGGATTAATTATTTCAATTCTACATCTATCTTCATTCATTGGTCTTCCAAAACTAAAACCAAAAACCCCAAAACAATTATTTTAGATGCTCTGGCATCGGTAGCTGACCTACTACTATCTCAGAGGTACAATAGGAGACACCTTTGAATATTTGTATTCATCACTAATCTATTAGTCTTATGTGATTGTGCTCTAGAGTTGGGTGTGTGGGGAGAAAACAAACCCATACTTCCTAGTGCAAAAGTAGTGGTTGTGGTTGCTTATTGTGTTTGAGTTCTTGGTAGTATTTTTAAAACATTTTAAAAAAATTATGGTTCTAGGAATCATCACCCTATGGTTATATTATTCTAATTTTTTTGCTTCCCCAACACCATTTTGAATGAAAAGTATGCTTGTTTAGAAAAATGGGAATATGATAAGTTAGATCTTTTAGTCTTTAACTGAGCCCAAAACTTTGGAGATGCTCTAATGTAGCTTTGAATTTATTAGGTGCCCTTGTTCTACATGTGGATTAAGTGAAGTAATAACTAGCATATCTCACTTCAAATGATGTTTACATAATATTATACTATGGTTTTTGTACCGAGTGTGGAAACCATGGTTGACTAAGAAAATTTTTTGTAAATATAAATAAATTTAATGTAAATTTAATTGACTAGCTTGAAGGAGTGGGAACCACGGATCCACAACCTAAGGGGAGAGAAGTTGCATGCCTCAAAGAACTATAAACCTATCCTGGAATTGATTGATGATAGTCAGAGATGAGATAAGATGGAGGGGTGGAATCAATTTCTTTCCATTAATAAGACTTTAGACAACTTACATTGAAATCCTGTAACCCCTATTGACCAATTCACCAACTACGTTGAAAGAAATAAAGAGATGGGATTGGGAAGTATGTCTAAAGGACTGCACTCATCCCATCTCTCTTACAAATCAAGGTTGAGAACAACTTCCTCAAAAAGAAGAGGAGATTGGCAGAAGAATGTTGAGAAATGGGAGAAAACAATGGTCATTGTAAAGAATCATCACAAAGAAAGAGTGAGGAGATACTGGAGCTAAGAATGAATACTGAGCAATGCTGGATTTGTGCTTGAGCATAATGCTAATATATTTTATGTAGTATTCCTGAAATGGTTATGTTTGAGGCCACTTGACTATGTGTCCAAGCCTGAGTAGTCAGTGGGAGGCTCAGAGGATGACCAAATCACTATGGTGCTTGTTTTCTAGTTGTTAAACCACTTGGACAGGGAAATTTGAGCCAATAGGGTATATGATATAGAGTTTAAACCACTTGGACAGTGAAATTTGAGCCATGCCAGAGAATTGTTAAACCACCTATATAGTGGAATATAGATCCTTGTGATGCTTGTATGAAAGACAGTTGTGAAAACACCTAAATAGTGGATTCAACCTCTTGGAACTGGGAGAAGTAAGTGAATCATTATGGTTCTTGTTGTATAAATGTTAAACCACTTGGAAAAGGAAATTTTAGCTACTGTGATGCTTGTTGGAAGAGTTTTTAAACCACATATATAATGGACTATAGACCCCTATGACACTTTCTATGAAAAGATAGTTGTGAAGATGCTTAAATAATGGATTCAATCTCCTGGAACTGAGAAATAGCTCATCTGGACTTTGGATGAAGCCCTATGATCGAAATAATAGGGTAAGTAACTCACTATGATTCCTTACTACCAGAGAGAAATAGTTAAACAACCATGACAGTTAACTCCTTGTGGGTGGCTAGTAAGATTTTGTGTGAATTTTCACTAACCAAGCATCCCCTCAAAATTTGGATTCAACTCAGTGGTGGTCAGTTGTAAGAAAGTTGTTGTGTAGTTGGCCTATGGTTGGGTGGATATTTGAATTCCCTCCTTCAGATTCCATCCATATTTACATTTTTGAATAAGTCAAATGCATTGATATATTCAGTTATGAATTGTGATGTTCCATGAATTGCATGTTACATGTTATATATTAATGTTATTCAATTCCTACACAGTGAAATTCCACTATTACTCTCTTGATTGACAAGCTATCTTATATGTCTTTGGTTGTGATGAATGCTTGGATTATGAATTTTGTTGTTATACTCCTGATTTGCATGCTATCTTCTATGATATTAATTGGATGACTGTTTGGATTGTGTTATCCAATAACTTGTTCGTGAATAATTTGATAAACTATGTATTTATGCATCTTCATTTAGTAATTTTGGTTGAGAACTATCAATGATCATAATGAATGATTGAACTGGGTAGTTCATTGCTATATTCATGATCTCCAAGTTGTTTAATATGTTATGAATTCATTGAGTGCCTAGGTTGTGTTGGGCTACATTCAATTTCGGAATAATGTGTTCAATTGTTTGTTGTGTTCTCTTCTTGACAATAATATCTTATGATTTAAATAGATCAGCCTACTTAATGGACTTGTGATGTCTGAGGATAGATTATAACTATCCCTATGCATTTATTCATTCCTGTGTGTTCCACATTTATATGATTATACGATATATGAATTTTTAATGTGAAGATAAAAGGGACATACAAGTGGCCTATAAAGCTAGATTAAACTGATACATTGTTCCCTAAGTACTAACAAACTTAATGAAGCTTGGGAAGGGGCCTTGCCCTTCTTATTGACTCGAGGACCTGTGAACAGGTGTGTGGTGAATTTTAGAGTAGTGAGTGGAAGAGATTATAGTCGATCCATGATTTAATGTTCCTCCAAACCAGATTGACTAGAGAATCAATCAAGAGTGGTCGCTTCCCTTCTTCCTACAGCTACATTCTATCTCGAAAGTGGTTTCATCCATCGTTAAGTTAGGGGTATGATATGACTGTAGAGTATCAGGGGGGGCACACCAACCACCACCCATCGTCAACACCTTTATGCCTTAACTCATTATAAATGGGTGAGTCAATGAAGAACTCATCAATTCAACCATTTTTCTATCCCCTTGAACCCTTGTCATCAGAATGCTACCCACAACTAAAACCTTAGTGCCTTGTCAACTTGTGAATGAGCATGAGGATGGAACGTTGGTTGATCCGACTAAGGTTCTAGTGTTTGAACCCTATTGTTAGGACATCACCCACTACTAAAGCCTTGATGCCTTATCACCTTGAAAATAAGTGAGTGATGGGAATTAGCTCAATCCAACCATGGTTCAAACAATGGAACCATGCTCCTAGGAAACCACATACTCCCAGATTATGTAACTCGTTAACTTGCAGTGATCAAGAATGCGAAGGATTGGTCACTCTAACATGATATGGACCTAGTTCTCCATTTGGTAAGTACCTACAAACCTTGCTATGATAACATGACAGGGTCACCCAATATTGGTCGAGGCCACATTAGTGCCAGTAGGTAATGGGATGAGTGGCCTCTTTTAATAAGCCAAAGCTTCTAACAAGCATAAAGTTTGATCTAGGAATAGGATTGAGATAAATTTTATATTATCAAAAATATCTCAAGTTTATCATAGTGGTGGAATTAGAATTAAATATTTCTATAGAAATGAAAAAATTATTTTTTTTCTAACCCCATCTTCATAAAAAAATGTGGATATTGGGTCTAGAATGTAACAAATCCAACAAGTTGAGAATCATTAAGAGGGTGGAAGGGAGGATGTTATCAAATCCTGGATTCAATGCTCAAAATAGAAGGGCCTTAAAAGATAAATTTTATAGATATGATACAAATTGGTATGAGAGAAAATGTTCTATGCTAGACCTTTGGAAATAAAATTGGAGCTAACAGGGAAAGGTGATAAATTATTATATTAATGCCATACTGAACTAAAAATTGTGTGTTTGACAACACAGAGATATAAGGAGATTGAATCGAGTTTGATGCAACAAGATAAACATGCAAGATAACATTACAATGTTGACTAGATCCCCAAAAAAACCCAAAATAAATTTCAAAATTTTATGGGCAAGTGATGCAGCCATGACTATGAGGGGGGTATCTTAACTTATCTCCTGTTAGTATTAATACATTTCATTAATTTGTGAAAAGTTTTCATATGATGATAAATGATAGCATAGACATGATAAAATGCAAGATATGAACTAGTTCAATGATGTATGACTATTGGATAGATATTAAATAAGTATATGTTAGATCCATGAAGACATGCCATGTGCATATAGTAATGGATCCGCATGCATAAAGACTCTAAGTAATCTAATTTCATAACATGATTCAGAGGAACCACTAGAGAATAGAAAAAGAGCATCAAAACCTATGGCTAAGAGAAAATAAGAGGTTTTCTACCAGTCAATGGTTTTCCCCATATAAGTGTTCTAAGAATTATTGATTATTACTCTTGAATTTGTGAAAACTTAAAATATTTGTTTGAATGCCTAAGTAAATGCATAATAGGAGTATATTATTGCAAGATTGAAAGAAGGAATGATCATGTCCTAAGGCAATTGTACTGATATAATGTGTGTAGAGATAATTGATATGCATAAGAGTGAAAAAAGGGGAAGGGACCTCAAGTTTTTACAAGAAATAAAATTGGGTCAAGAGCATGGTAAGAATTTGAGAGAAAATATTTTTGTATATAATAAAATTGCTATCCTTATTCATGTGATTGCTAACCTTGATGAAATTTCTAATGGGATAGGAAGTCATCCTTGCAAAACTATGTTAGAGGGAAAATGTGGATAAAGGATCATTCAAGGGGGGTTTAATTTATCAATATGAACTAGATGGATAACACTTTCATAGCTATGAAAATGTATTGATAAGGGAGTTTTCCTTAACTAAAATGTGTGATCGGTTGATATATTTTATTTTCTAAATAATATGGATGTGCTAATGGAAAATAAGAAATCAGTACTTTCTATGTTTTTGGTAACACAATGAGATCACCTATGAATTCCATTTCACATGGAATATTGATATGGAAAGTGTGCAAGAATGTTCTCTTGTTGTTAACTACAACATGAAATAAAGTAGGGTTTTTATTCTTATGCTTATGATATTTCTTGTGTGAATAATTGAAAACAACAAATGGAAAAAAGAGGGGTAGAAATTTGTTGGAGAGGAGGTAATAGTTGGTGTGGAAGATAAACCCTAGTGAAGCAATGGCGAAAAGAGGAGGAGGATTCGGGCACAAGTTTGGTCAAGGCTGAGGCACAAAGGCCGCGGCGATAGTCACAGTGGATGTCGAGGACCCCGAAGAGATGAAGAAGGAAAATGGGTACCCATGAAAAAGCTCACCCACTTGGTAAAAGAAGGAAAAATATGTTCCCTCAAGCAAACCTATCTCTTCTTATTGGCTGTTGAGGAGCACTAGGTTGCGGAGACCATGTTGGGTCCCCAGTTGAAGGATGAGATCAGGAACATCATATAGGGACAAAAGAAAACAAGGGTTGGGCAGAGGACTCGATTCAAGGCCTTCATTGTCATGGGTGAAGATAATGACCATGTCGGGCTCAGCATTAAGTGCAGCAAAGAGGTGGCCACGACCATCCACGAAGCCATTTTTTTGGCCAAGCTTTCGGTTATCCCCATGAGGAGGGGTTATTAGGGTAACAATATCATGAAACCCCATAGTATACCTATCAAGGTCACTAGTAAATGTGGCCCCGGAATAGCCAAAATGGTTCCCACCCCCATAGGTGTCAGGATCGTGGATGCTCATGTGCCTAAGAAGGTCCTCCAATTCACTGGAATCGAAGATGTGTTCACCTAGGTCGACCAAAACTCTCCAAAAAAATTTCAAGGTCGTCAAGATGCTGGAGGAGTACCCACAGACTACAGTGCTTTATGGAGACATTGAAGTTGCATGGTCCTGCATGACCTAAAGGACCACAGAACCCCCTTCCTTGGTAACTTCTAATCGCTTTCAAATTGTATTAAAACCCCTTCCAGGAAATCTTCCTTGATTTGGGTCCTTACAACAGACTGTGTTATGAACCTGGAGAATATCATCGCCCAAAAAATTAGCTACTCGGTTGGACTGCAACATCTGTTATATGGGGGCAGAACCCTACAAGATCCCAGATCCATTTTGGACACTCAACTTGAGGCTACGAGGTGGTGCAACAACTTTCAGTTCAACAAAACAAACAGAAGGAGGCAGTGGGACAAGCAAAAAAACAAAAAACAACACAGATCCACAACAAAAGCACAAGAATGGAAGAATACCCTTCAAGAAAATCTTACAAGGAGGAAAAACTCCTACAGTGGTCCCAAAGCAAGCTGGAATAGAACCCAGTCCATACATTGTGGAGCAGTTGAATTACATACCAAAACTAAATATAGATGTACCAGAAACCGATGAGGCATGTAATAATTTTGAATCACAAGCCATCATTTGTCGATTCAACTGTTTCTGGCCAAAACCTTTTGAACTTTTCCATTGGATATTCACAAATTGGACTATACACTATGAGATCCACCTCTGTTCCAAGGGGTTTTTCATTGTCAAATTCCTTTCAATAGAGATAAGAGACATGCTATGGGAGGGACCATGGTTTTGGGGACCTACGGGCCTTTTCATCACACCATGGTTTCAAAAATTTGATGCCAATATTATGGTTGTTTCCAGGATGTCAGTTTGGGTCCATCTACACAACCTCCCATTGAACTTCTGGGACCATCAAGTCCTTGCTGGTATAGGCAACACCATTGGAAGATATATTAAAATGGAAACACAAAGAGTGGAGGAAATAGTTATTACATTTGCATGCATCTGTGTGGAAGTAGATCTCAGTATAGGCTTACCAGACCACATACAGTTGAAGCATAAACTACGAAGTTGCACACAAACACTAGACTATGAAAACACAACATTTAGGTGCATAATATGCTGGCAAATAGGACCTCTACAAAATACATGTCATGAAGACAAAAAAGACATCTGATGAAAGAATAAAATAGGAAAACAACACAAGAGTTGGCAATTTCCCCCACTAGATCCTGAAGAGGAGGAGGAGTTTGATGTGGAAGAGCCCATACCAAATGAGAACAATAAAATAGACAAAGAAGCATAAATCCATGAGACATCTCCACAAGGACCTATGGAATCACAACCGAAAAATATGCCAAATACAATGGAAAATAGTGGAACCAAAAGACTACACACATCAGACACCTTTGATTCCGACAAGCAAAATCCCGAACCAGACGCTGAAAATCCACTTTAACATGTAGCCACGATGTCATCTCAAGAGGAGTGGCACAAGGTTGAGAAGAAAATGGGGAGGAAAACATGAATTTCTCCCCATATGTACATTAAACGTTTTTTATCGGACCCCTGATCTGAGGTCATTTGACTTGCAAATGAAATGTGACTTAACATATATGTTAAAATTGGTAACTAGGGCCAAACTCAATGTGGGTCATCTTATTAATGGAAGCTAATATTTTTCTTGGATCCCTCTCATCGAGAGGTGTAGGATTTATCTAAAGATCATCTGATTCCGATAAGTATTCATGGAGATACGAATTTATTTGTGTTATGGGACAATTCATCAAGGTCAACCAGTAGCCAAATAAACCCCACTTGTGCTCAACGTTTTAGTATAAACAAAGGTGGCCTTCAAGTCATTTCAAAACACTTGGGATCTCTTCCTCTCTACTTTCCTTTGGGTTTTAGTAGGAGGAGAGATCCTAAGGGATAACACTGCCCTAATCTAGAGGGTAGAAGCCAAAACTGTCGGGAATAGCAAAAATTGCCAGAATTGTCAGAACTGCGAGAAACTGTCGAAACTGCTGGGAAAAGTCGGAACTGTCAGAACTGCCGAGAAAAGCCAAAACTATAGGAACTACTGGGAACTACCGTAACTTCCCAAACTATCGGAACTACCGGGAATAGCCAGAATTGTCAGAACTGCCGAAACTACTGGGAACTGCCTGAATTGCCAGGAATAGCTAGAATTGTTGGAACTGTCGGAAATGCCAGGAATAGCCGGAACTATCGGGAATAGCTGGAACTGCCGAAATAGCTGGGAGAGCTGGCGCAAAGGGCAGAAATTGGAAAAGCTGAAACTGTTAGAACTGACGAGAAAATATGGAACTGTTGGAACTACTGGAACTGTCAGGAATAGCCGAAATTTTCGGAACTAGTGAAACTGTCAAGAACATCCGAAATTGCTGAAACTGTTGGAACAACCTAAGAATCTGTCTCTGAAGGAGAGCAGCATGCAAGGGACAACTAGCTAACATTAGGAAAGTTGTATGCTACTTAGCAGCAAATACACCAAGCATGCAATGTTACAGCTAGCATGGACAACAAGCATGCTAGGGACAATAAGAAAGCTAGGGACAATAAGCAAGCAAGATGTAGCCAACACATAGGTCAGTGTGGCAACATGGTGCAGCAATGGCACATAATGCAGTACAATGATGGGTATAGTCATGATTAATGATGCATGATGAGATGCAGCATAGTGATGATGGGTGCAGCATGGTGTAGCACGGTGAGGTGCAGCATGATGATGAAATGAAACATAACAATAGGTGAAGGAGTCACCTTGGAGAATCAGTTGAAGCAGCATGTCTTCAACTGATCTCGTGTATCATCTTCTTAGAGATGTTTTATGCTCTTATCTAGATAAGTCAAAGCGTTGACTTTTGTTGTAAACATATTATCTCTCTCTCTCTCTGCTGAACTATTGAAGAACACATAAGAAGAATTAATCAAGGGTTTCCCCACATTGCGTTTTTTCCATGGCTAGCACCATATCTTGTGTCCTCTTGTTTTGGCTTGTATTCTGCAATTTATGTTTATGTTCTATCTGTATTTTAATTTAATGCTGATGTGAATGCTAATATGGAAAAGATATCGAGCTAACTATGAAAATTTAAATAAATTGTTCTAAGCATAGAACATACCTAAAATTAACATGGTATCAAAGCTGAGGTGAAGACAATGCCCAAGCAAGAGTGAAAGAGCAATCACCAAAGACAGTTGGGAAAATACAAAAGTATCAGTGGATTCCTCATCCCTCTTCAAATTCACCGAGGGTGAAGTCAAACCAAAGAATATTATCAGAATAACACAGCAAAAGTTTCTAATGGCCTACCTAAAGATCACTTCATTGGGATGTCCAGATCTAAGGGTGGAAGGAAGGCAGATGCCTTGGTTGAAATAAATTTGGCCATTATGCGAAGGAGTGTGTGAATGGCAGAGACACATCTCTTGATGAAGATAACAATCATTCCATGGACATATTCAATTATCAAAGGAATGATAGGTAATGCAGGTCATCAAGGAAATCACTGACTCTTCAAAGAAAGCAAGAAACCCCAGGTATGAAGAATCAAATGTTGTTTTTGATAAGATAAAGAAGCGTTATCTTGTATTGTCCCTCTCCTTCAGATTCTTTGGGAATATGGCTTATTGATTACATGCTTCAATGCACTTCATTGGATAGAAGGGTGCACTCTCTAATTTGATAGAGATGGAAACAATTGTGGGATTATACTTGGAGCTGATGCCACCTATCCTGGAAAGGGTGTAGGGAATGTTACCCCTCAATTGAATGAGGATAACTCGATTCATTAACATAATCTCTTGTATGTACCTGATCACAAGAACACCCTAGTGTCCATTTCAGCAATGGAAGTCAAAGGTTACAGGGTGGCACTCATCGATGGAAAGGTACATGTTTTAAAATAGAATTTTCAAATATGTTTTTGAGTTCAGGGTTGTATCAAGTTGCAGGAATTCCACTGGGGACCATGTCCATTGACACATAACACCAAAGGTTTGTGAGTCAAATGGTGACAGGGATGCCTGAATTCAAAAAGAACATACAAGTGCATGTCTGAGAGGTACCAAAGGAAAATCTTACAAGGGGACCATTCCCCTCATGTGGCACATCGATAGGTTTGGAACAACCCAAGGGGTTTGATATTGATGATCAATAATTGTAGAATATTCTCTATAAATCATCTAGCTCACTGATATCGTGTAGAAATTTCACCTGCAGATCCAACTAATATACATTGCAATGTACTAAAGCATAACACCAGATCTACATCTACCATAAACATAGTGGAAGATTAATAGAACATGAACAACATCAAGCATGAACACATATAATTGATAAGAAGGAATCAATTACACATAACACAGAAGAATTTATCTGGGAAAGCACCAACCTAAAACCCCATCTTTGTATTATCAATCAAGTGGAAATCCTCAACAACATACAAAAAGAATCAGCTCAAAAGCTATCCTGCTCTCTTTGTACTCTGATGATGTAGATCATGGACTATCTAAGCCTATATATATAGGCTCCACAAGTCCTCCAAGCCCCTATTTTCTTGCACAGTTTTGATTGGGGTCCAATTACATAACATGTGTGAGTTGGCCCAAATCATACCTGTTGTCACCTCAGGTCCAACTATGTAGTACTAGAAGGAATAATATTCCTTCCTCATGCAAGTAATATTCACTAGAAATATCCTAGCAACTGATAATACGTTGTCCCTCATCTGATCTCAACTGGGTCTCTGTCTGAACTGACATGCATCAGTTATCCATGAGTGAATACTCAATTATCTGAAAATACCAGTTGTCACATGCATGAAAGCATCAACAAACTAAACCTCATTAATTTAACAACTTGTTAAATTAATCTAACTAGACTTGACTAAGTTAAACTAAGTCAATTGATCCTCTTAATATAGAACTCATCCTTAATTCCTCAACCAGTGGAGCAAATCAAGGACACATTCCCCAATCAATGGAGAAATTATTACATGTTCCCACAGAGAATTCAATTTTGATTTTCCTTAACTAATTAACTCAAACTATAAGACCAAATTCGAATTTTACTTCCTATTTCTAGTCCAAGGACTGACTAAAATAGGAATCCACACTACACTGCTAAAAATAGAACTTCTATTTTTAGCACTTCCATTTTTCATTCCCTGTTGCCCAATCCAGCACTAATGCCAAAACTGCTATTTTTAGCAGTGCTATTTTTAGAACTTCTATTTTTAGCAATTTCTTGTTGCCAATTTTCAACACTCCCTCTCAACAAGAAAGGCTTCCTCTCAAACCCGATCCTGTACCTCTGGGATGCTCTATATGCAACACATCTACCAAGTTTGGTTGCTCCAACAACTCTTGAAACAAAAAAAACTCCCAACTGACCTCTTTGTTGGGCTAGAAACATACTCTAATGTTGAAGCTCTACCTACTGCTGACAAGTGCTCCCTCTCTGACCTTTGCGCTACTGCAACATCTCCATGCATCTCACACCGTTGCACCCTTCTCTATGCTAACCTACACTGTGCAACACACTTGTGCCTCTCGAATTGCTACAGCCTGCATGCTCTGCGTTGTCTTGGGATTCCCTGCACTGTAGCTCTCTCTGCCACTCCATCCACATCTGTCTTTACCCAATCAGTTAGTTCCTGCTACTCCACATCGGGGCTCTCATAGCAAAGTAAAATCAAAGAGGTTGGGTACCTCAAGGATGCTACCCCTCCTCCTTGGGATAATCACTCCACATCACCCCACCTCCTACCTAGAACTATGGCTGCATGTGATCCCTCAGCCCACCTAGCTCGAAGTTTCCCCCTACTAGAGGTCCCTGCATGAGTAGATGTCTCTACTTGATCTCCACTCAGCTTCCCTTGTTGTGGCTTCTCCACAACCTCTGGAAGTTGTTACACCAATCGTGGCTCCTCCTCAATCATCTGAGACTTCTTCTGGTGCTGCATGTTGAGAGGTAATATACCCTCCCCCTCAACGACCAAGTCTCCATCAATTTCCTTACTGCTCAAGGCTTTGCATGCATCTTGAACCTCAAGAGAATACAGGGTCTTGAACTGTGAACCAATCTGCTTCACCTGTCGAGTGATGATGTGTCTAAGGAAAGCCTTTCCCTTACTAAAGACTGCATCATAGCCTCTGTCTTCCAACATTGCGATCGACACCAAGTTTCTCTTCAGTCATGGTACATACTTGACATCGATCAAGGTAAGGTGAGCTCCATGCTCCCTCTGAAAAATAACTATGCCTACACCTGAGACACTATACTTTTCATCATTACCAATCGCTATGAGTATCAAGAGATCTTTCTTTTCCAATGTACTAAACAAACTCTTGTCATCAGTCATGTGAAAAGAAGCTCCACTGTCAAGAAACCAACCACTTCCCACCATGGATGAAACCATGCATGCGAAGAGTGTGAAATCCAACTCAAACTGTGAAGCAAGTGCCTCACCTTGAGATCCTTCCTCAAATCCCTTCTTGGATTTCCTCAGTGCACAATTTGTAACAAAATGGCCCACCTCATGGCAACAAAAGCATCGTACTTTTGATTTTTCAACCTTCTTCCCACCATGGGAAGAACTGGATTCAAGAAGAGAAACCTTCTCCTTCCCCTTCTTCACCTTACTTGCTAAGGCACAGTTCTCTTTATCCTCCATGGATGAAGAACCATCTCTGGTGCTCTGTCTGATCTCCTCCTGCATCAAATCCAACCATAGTCATTCCCAATCTGGAAATTTCTCTCTTCCATTAACTGAGTCCTAGTGGCTATGCTAGCTCCTAGGAAGCCCAAGGAGTGCAAGACTCACCATGTTATCATTAGCTATCACGACCCTTACACTTGCAAGCTCATCCTTGCATGTGGTGAGCTTGGTCAGATAAATAGAGAACGTGCTTCCCTTTTCACACTTGATCTTCTGAATTTTTCCTTCAGTGCTAGCTTCCTTTGATCACTACTATTCTGATAAAGACCTTTCAATGTTTTCCACATCGAAAACGGAGTCTCCTTCCCATGGAGGCTCGAGACTATGTGATCTCGAACTCCCTCCAGGATGATTCTCCTAGCTCTAGCCACACACTTCCTCCATTCCACCAACTCTTGGGAATTAGATCTTGAGGGCTTGGGGAATTCTTGATCAAAGAAGTCCTTCACTTCGTTATCCTCTAATACAGCCTCCATGTGATCCTTCTAGGCTATATAGTTTGAGCTACCATCCAATGCATACTCAAGCCTCAAACCATAGAATTCCTTTGATGAAATATGAAATGTAATAAGAACTCGATATCTATACCTAGAAACCACAAACTTCTTCCTTCTTGTATGTTATTCTTTCTTGATCACCTTTGCTTTGATACCATGTAGAATTTTCTCTACAAATCAACTAGCTTACTGATATCATGTAGAAATTTCACCTGCAGATCCAATTGATATATGCAATCTACTAAAGTGTAATACTAGATCTACATCTACCATAAACTTAGCGGAAGCTTAATAGAACATGAGCAACATCAAGAATGAACACACATAAGTGATAAAAAGGAATCAATCACACATAACATAGAAGAATTTATCCGGGAAAAGCACCAGCCTAAAACCCCATCTCTGTATTATCAATCAAGTGGAAATCCTCAACAACATACAAAAAGAATCATCTCAAAAGCTATCTTGCTCTCTCTGTACTTTGATGATGTAGCTCATGGACTATCTAGGCCTGTATATATAGGCTCCACAAGTCCTCCAAGCCCCTATTTCCTTGCACAGTTTTGATTGGGATCCAGTTACATAACATGTGTGAATTGGCCCAAATCATACTTGTTGTCACCTCAGGTCCAACTACGCAGTACTAGAAGGAATAATATTCCTTCCTCATGCAAGGAATATTTACTAGGAATATCCTAGCAACTGATAGTACATTGTCGCTCATTTGATCTCAACTGGGTCTCTGTCTGGACTAACATGCATCAGTTATCCATGAGTGAATACTCAATTATCTGAAAATACCAGTTGTCACATGCATGCAAGCATCAAAAAACTGAATCTCATTAATTTAACAACTTGTTAAATTAATCTAACTAGATTTGACTAAGTTAAACTAAGTCAAATGATCCTTTCAATATAAAACTCATCCTTAATTCCTCAAGCAGTGGAGCAAATCAAGAACACATTCCCCAACCAGTGGAGAAATTATTGCATGTTCTCACAAAGAATTCAAGTTTGATTTTCCTTAATGAATTAACTCAAACTGAATTAATTAATTAATATTCAAACTGATGGTAAGACCAAATTCGAATTTTACTTCCTATTTCTATTCTAGGGACTGACTAAAATAGGAATCCACACTACACTACTAAAAATAGAACTTCTATTTTTAGCACTTCTATTATTCATTTCATGTTGACCAATCCAGCACGAATGCCCAAACTGTTATTTCTAGCACTTCTAATTTTAGCAATTTATTGTATGCAGGTGGAAGAAAGCCTTCTATGACTTGAAGAAAAACTCCCCGAGTGTATTATGAGAGGATTGATAGTTGTTAGATGACACTGAGATTCACTAAGAGTGAGTCTGATCCAAACCATTGTTTGAAGGTTGTGGATGACAGACCTCTCATATCAGCACCTTATGAGGACAACCTATTTATCACAGGTGCAGGCCCTCTCATTTGCAGAAGTAAGAGGGAGTTGGATTTCAGATGTGGAACGATAAACTACAAGCCTGTGACTACCTTGAGGATCTTAACTTTCAGAAGTTATATGGTAGTGATGTCGGATCATATTTGGGAAATGCCTGAGTTTCATAAACTCATTCGTGTTGATGTTCTTGGTGAACTTCAATCCGGACATATGTTTTGCAATTAGCATGGTGAGCTCATATTTGGTTGATCCTCACTGGATTGGTGCCAAGAATATTTTGATATATCTTTGGGGCACAATCTCTCATGGATTGAGATACACTACCAGAAATATGAAACTACATGATTATTCAAATGTTGACTGGGCAGGCAATGTCGAGGATCAATATAGTACTTCTTAGTGCTGGTTCTCTTTAGATTCAGCTTCAATATCATGGATGAGAAGGAAGCAAAATTCAGTTTCTATATGCACCACCAAGACTGAATACATAGCTACGAGTATCATCTCGTGTGAAGCTGCATGGTTGCAGAAGCCCTTAAGTGAGTTGTTTGTACACATGATGAATACCACTGTGATTCTCTGTGACAACTAGAGGGGGATTCGATTATTGAGGCATCTCATATTCGATGATTGCTCCAGTAGATAGACATCAGATGTTGCCTTATCTAGGATATGGTAAGTCAATGAGTGAGGAGGCTCCATCGCATTGAGACTGATGTACAGGTTGCAGACATTTTGTCAAAGCCCCAGGGAAAGGTCAAATCTGTGACTTTCCCGAACGACTTGGAGTCGTTGAGAGACCTTCTTATAAGGGTCCTGCATGTTGCATCCACTAAGCTCTAGGAGCTCTAGGGAGCTTGTGGTACTTACTAGAGCAACATACGACCCTAGGGCAACTCACCCTCCCCTGGTGGTGCGTTATGTATAAGATGACAGGTTCAGCCTTCCCCTGTGATACCCTGTGGCGACTGTGGAACAAGATGATTAGTTCTCCCATGGAAACTGTGGAATAAGATGATTAGTTCTCCTATGGGTTGGGATGATTAGTTCTCCCGTGGAAACTATGGAACAAGATGATTAGTTCTCCTGTGGGTTGGGATCATTAGTTCTCCCATGGCAACTATGAAACAGGACGATTATTTCTCATGTGGGCCGGGATGATTAGTTCTCCTGTGGCGACTATGGGGTAGGATGATTCATTCTCCTTTGAACAAGATGATTAGTTCTCTTGTCAAGGCATCCTATCCATGCAGTACTCATGGGAAGTACCTCTCATCTAATCAATGAGCAAGGAAATGGGGTTAGGGACCATAGTAGTACTATCAATGGATGCATCAATGTATCTCCCGTACTCCCTATGCTAGGATGACCTACATTGATCTGGGATCAATGAAACTAATCTAGGATCAGTATGAGTGGTTTGAGACACTATCTTGTGATATTTATATGGGATCAATAAAACTGACTTCAGGCCAGTAAGAGTGACATGACACACTCTCTTCAAATGAAACTGACTTCGGGTTAGTAGAGAATGGTATGAGACATTCTCGATCAATTCTTCTTCTTCATGCTTTAGCAGAGAAGAGTAGAGCAAAGTAGAGCTCAACAGAGCAGAGCAGTGCAGGCCACTGATGGTAGAGATAGTACAATCAGACATATGGATCAGTGGATGGAGTTCTCCTTAGTTGAGAGGGAGTGTTAAAATTGGCAACTAGGGCCAAACTCCATGTGGGTCATCTTATTAATGGAAGCTGATATTTTTCTTGGATCCCTCTCATCAAGAGGTGTAGGATTGATCTAAAGACCATCTAATTCCGATAAGTATTCATGGAGATATGAATTTATTTGTGTTATGGGACAATTCATCAAGGTCGATCAACAACCAAATAAACCCCACTTGTGCTCAATGTTTTAGTATAAATAGAGGTGGCCTTCAAGTCATTTCAACACACTTGGGATCTCTTCCTCTCTATTTGTCTTTGGGTTTTACTAGGAGGAGAGATCCTAAGGGATAATGTTGCCCTAATCCAAAGGGTAGAAGTCGAAAATACTAGGAATAGACGAAATTTCTGGAATTGTCGAAACTACCAGGAACTGCCAAAACTGTTGGGAAAAGCTAGAACTATCGAAACTGCCGAGAAAATCTGAAACTGTCGGAACTACCAAGAAAAGCCCAAACTACCAAAACTGCTGAAAACTAGTGGAACTGCTAAGAAAAGCTAGAACTGCCATAACTACCAGGAATAGCCAGAATTGTCGGAACTGCCGAAACTACCAGGAACTATCCGAACTGCCGGGAATAGTCGAAATTGTCAAAACTGTCAGAAATGCCAAGAATAGCCAGAACTGTCATGAACAGTCGAAACTATCAGAACGGCTGGGAAAGCTGAAGCAAAGGGCAGAAGACAAAACTGCCAGGAAAATTCGAAACTGTCGGAACTATCGAAACTGTTAGGAATAGCTAGAATTGCTAGAACTGCCAGAACTGGCAGGAACAACCAAAATTGCCGAAACTACTAGAACAGCCTAAGCATCTATCTCTGAAGGAGAGCATCATGCAAAGGGAAACTAACTAACATTGGGACAATTGTATATTACTTAGCAGCAAATACACCAAGCATGCAATATTATAGCTAGCATGGACAACAAACATGCTAGGGACAACAAGCAAGAAAGACGCAGCTAGCTCATAGGTCAGTATGGCAACATGGTGCAGCAATGGCACATAATGTAGTACAATGATGGGTACAGTCATGAGTAATGAGGCACGATGAGATGTAGCATAGTGATGATGGGTGCAGCATGGTGCAGCACAGTGAGGTGCAGTATGATGACAAAATGTAGCACAACGATAGGTGAAGGAGTCACCTTGGAGGATCAGTTGAAGCAACATGTCTTCAACTGATCTCATGTATCATCTTCTTAGAGATGATCTATGCTCTTATATTGATAAGTCAAAGTGTTGAATTCTGTTGTAAACGTACTATCTCTCTCTCTCTGTGCTGAACTATTGAAGAACATATAAGAAGAATTGATCAAGGGTTTCCCCACATTGGGGTTTGTCCCTGGCTAGCACCACATCTTGTGTCCTCCTGTCTTGGCTTGTCTTCTGTGATTTATGTTTATGTTTTATCTGCAGTTTACTTTAATGTTGATGTGATTGCTAATATGGAAAAGATATTGAGTTAACTGTGAAAATTGAAATAAATTGCTCTAAGCATAGAACATACCTAAAATTAACAATATACAACATGTAATTTTGTTTTCATTAATAAAATTACGACTTTTCTTATGGGAAAAAAAATAAAAACAACAAAAGCTAAAAATTAACTCAAAAAATGACAATGTGTGAATAGCATTGATTACATGCAAGTATGGCATATGCAGGTCAAGATGAATATGAATATGTTTGGGTATATGAATGAAGACATTTTTTAAATATGTTAATGGATACATAATGCAAATACAAGTTATGAAATTTCATGGAAACTTGTAAGCAGTTGAATTTACAGAGTTGTGACTAATATGTGAGGTTCAGATAATTCCAGGGACTATTGAATATTGCAACATTGGGCATGCTAAAATCTAGTTGGACTCCTTGAAAATATTTAGATGAGAATTATTGTGATGATAGCCAAGTGGCTAAGGAAAGCAACAAGCAAAGGTAAAAAGGTAAAGGAAAGGAATTAGGTAAGAATTCTTTTCAGTTGAATTTGGTGTTTTTTGTTTCAAAATTAATGCATGTATCATATGAATTCCCAACAATGGATAAGGCTAATATAGGAATCCTTTAGTTTGAAAATATTGTTTGGACATTTTTGATGCCTATAAAACAATATGGAGAGCTAAAATTGCCCATGGATTTAAAGTTGTGTATCTATGGTTTTTGCCCCTTTGGACTACTAGAATAAATGTTTGAATTACATTTTGAAATTCTTAGAATGATATGATTCACATATACAATTCCATGGTAATTTAATTTCAATCTATTTGAACATTTTTGTAGGTGATAGAAATATTATGCGTGTAATAATTATGAGATCACTTCAGGATGTTGTGGATTTTTTCAATGAAGAGATTGTATGTATGAAGATTGACAGTTGTTTGGATGACTGAAAGATCAAATTAGAGTGGGGTGTGAGATAGAAGCCACCATGAAAAAATATCACCACATGTAAGGGATCCCAACATCATGACTAAAATTCTTATGCTTATAAGATTTGGCTTCTAAATGAAGCAAATTTGTGAAATTAAAATGTATGATTTGAAATTTTTGAGTATATCTCATGAAACAAATATGCTTATAATACAAGTAATATTATTAACTATCCAATAAGGATAGATGATTATGTCTACAAAGTGATATTATAGTAGTGTCGCGGAAGTGTGGTGAAGCTAAAAATCCTAGGGACTAGGTCATTTTGGTGACACTGGAACCTTGTGATATGCATTGATCACCATTAGCTATGTTATGAAAAATGTGTTGTTTTGTTATAAAATCTTAGATGGATGCCCTGCGGTTGTAATAATCCATCATTATCGAGACTACTCCTGTGTGAGGAATGCTTGCCACGAAATGGATTGCCCGAGGGACGAAGGAAGCAGAGAAGGCGATGCCTGAACTTGGAAGGTGTGTGACTGAAAGGAAGGGGAGAATTAAATGAAATATTTTTCAAAGATTCATGCACATACACATGGGATATAGAATTAGTTGGGTGTGTCCAAGAATACAATGAGTTGGATATGTTCCCTATGGATTCCACGTGGATAAATGATAACTAGGTAGGAATGTATTGGAATGTCAGATGGTCTAGATGTAACTACACCATGGATAATGAATGGCATGGCTTGAAATTAAAACTTGAGACATGGAATATTTCGATGATGTAAGATTTGTAATTATAAAGCTCTTTTTTTTTTAATATTTATAAAACATCAAGGATGGTGTTTATTTAAGGGAGTGGGGTTTGTAACATCCCTCACTTCAACCCATGTTTATGTAATATTAGATTGTGATTGTACAATGAATGTGGAATCCATGTTTGACTAAGAAAACTTGTTGTAAACATAAAATAAATTTAATTGTCTAGCCTATAGGAGTGGGCAACATGAATCCACAATCTGAGGGTAGGCTAATTGTGTGCCTCACAAAACTATGAACCTACTCTAGAGTTTCTTGTTGGCAGTCAATGATGAGATAACCTATGGGAGGGGAATTAGTTGCATTCCATGAACAAGCCTTGATCCATCCCACATTGAATTCCTAGAACCCTTGTTAACCGATCCACTAACTATTCTAGGAGAAAATTGAAGAAATGGTATTGTGCAAAATGGGTAGAGGAATACCCCCATCACATTTATCTCATGGATTGAGGCTAAGGATGGTTTCCTCTAGAAGAAAAGGATATTGGTGGAATAAATTGAGTAGTAGAAAGCATTGGCTGCTAGAGGGAAGCATCGCAGAGAAAGAGAGAGGAGCTACTAGAGCTAAGCATCAAGATTGGGTAGTGCTAAATTTGTGGTTGATCATAGGATCACATATTTCTAGTTTTCTTCTTGGTATGGTTGTGTTAACCCCACGGGATTTTTTGTCCAAGCCTAAGTGGTCAATGGGAGGTTTATAAGATGACCGCATCACTATGGTTCTTGTTGTATAACTATTATACCACCTGGAAAGGGAAATCCGACCCACCACGGTGCTTGTTGTAGAGTTTTTAAACCACCTATACATTGGACTATAGACCCCTATGATGCTTTCTATGAAATATAGTTGTGAAACCACCTAAATAGTGGATTCAACCTCTTGGAACTGAGAAAGATCCCATCTGGACCTTAGGTGAAACCCTATGATAGAATTGGAAGAAGTAAGTGGATCATTGTGGTGCTTGTTGTATAGTTGCTAAACCACGTCTAATACAATGTGCAGCATGCTAGAAGAGTTGTTAAATGACCTATGCAGTGGACTATAAACCCCTACAGTGTTTACTATGAAAATATTATTGTGAGATCACCTAAACAATGGATTAAATCTCCTATAACTAAAAAATATCTCATCTGAACTTTGGATGAGACCCTGTAATTGAAATCAAAGGATAAGTGACTCACTACGGTGCTTACTGCCAAGAAGTAGTTGTTAAACCATCAAGACATTGAACTTCATCTCATGGGTGTCTAGCAAGCTTGGGTGTTAATTTTCCCTGAGCAAGAATCCCCACAAAGTTTGGATTTGGCTAGGGGGTGGTCAGCTATAAGAAAGTTCTAGTGTGGTTGGCTTATGTTTGAGTGGAAATTCGAATTCCCTCATTTAGTTTCTAGCCTTATTTACATACTCAAATAAGTCAAATGCACTGATATATTAAGTCATGAACTATGATGTTCCATGAATTACATGTGTCTGGTATGAGCTCTTGTATATCTTTAAGTGTTATTCAATGTATTCATAGTGAAGGTTCGCTATTATGCTCAAGATTAACAAGTTATCTTATATTTCTATGGTTATAATGAGTGCTTGGATTGTAAATTTTATCTTTATACTCTTAACTTGTAGGCTATCTTATATGTTATGAATTGGATGATTGTCTGGATTATGTTGTCTAATAATTTTTCATGAATAATTTATAATTGGGTATTTATGCATATTCATTTAGTCACTATGGCTAAGAACTATCAATGATCAGAATGAATGACGAGCTAGGAAGTTCACTGCTATATTCATGATTTGTAGGTTGTCTAATATGCTATGAATTGATTGAGTACCTGGGTTATGCTAGTGTGCATTCAGTTCATGAATGATGTGATTAACTATATTTTGTGTTCTCTTCTTAAAAATAATATTTTATAATTTAAATAGCTCAACCTACTAAGTTGGCTTGTGATATCTGAGGATAAACTATAATTGTCCTTGTGCAGTTATGCAGTCTTATTTATTCTATATTTATGCAATTGTCGTATATATGACTTCTGAATGTGAAGATAAAAGGACCATACAGGAGGCCTATAGACCTATATTAAATTGATACATCATTCCCTCAGCATTACTAACAATCTTAGTGAATCTTGGGAAGGGACCTTTCCCCTCTTCTTGAATCCAGGATAGGAGAACGGTCATATGGTACACTACAAAGTGATGTGTGTAAGGGTTGATGGTTGAGCCTTGATTCAATGCACCCCTAAACTAGATTAACCACGGAATGTATTGAGAGTGGATACTTCCCTTTTTTCTACAACTACATTTTAGCTTGCCAGTGGTTTCATCCATCATTAGATCGAGGGTCTGATATGACTATAGAGTATCATGGTGGGGAGACCAACCACTACCCACTTCCAACACCTTTGTGCCTTAACTCCTCATAAATTGGTGATTTAACTAAGAACTAGTCATTCTAGCCATGGTTCTGACCCCTTCGATCGTTATCGCTAGAAGATCAACCATTGCCAAAACCTTGGCACCTTGCCAACTTGCAAATAGGTGTCTCGATGGAAGTTTGGTTGATCCAAACATGGTTTTGGTCTTGGAACCTTGTTTCTAAGACACCACCCATCATCAAAATCTTGGTGCCTTGTCACCTTGCAAACAGGCGAACAATGAGAATCGAGTCGATTTGGCCATGGTTCAAATGGTGGAACTTAGTTGTCATGAGACCACCTATTGCTAGATTTTGTAACTTGTTAGCTTTCAACATACAAGAACATGAAGGAGCAACCCCTCTGGAATGATGTGGACATAGTTCTTCGTTGGGTAAATATCTATGGACCCCACTATGATGACGTGAGAGGGTCATGTGAGCTTGGCGGAGGCCGCATGGGTACACGAGGGTATTGGGCTGACTTGGCCTCTTTTAGTAGGCTCAAAATTATAACAAGAATAAATTTTGATCCAATATTTGGATTAATATAAATGTTATATCATCAAAAATATCTCGACAAGTTGATCACAATGGTGGGGTCAGGATTAAATTCTAAAAAATTGCAAAAAAGAAGTTTTTTCTAACTACGACTTCATAAAAAACCTTGGAGATCGGGTCTAGAACATAAGACCTCCTACAACCTTAGAATCCTTAATGGGCATAGAAGGAAGGGTCATTACAAATAATGATATGTAATTTTTCAATTTGATTTGTTAATTTTTTCTTTCCATTTAAATTGTTTAATGCCATTTCTACAAATAAGTTATACCTAATCATTAGCTAATTTTTTCTTTCCATTTATTCAAATGGCTTATACCTAATCATTGGTTTTAACATAAATTTTTTCTTTGGCATGTTATTTTATATGTTGTGTTTTTATAGAAGTCCATACACATGCTAAAAAAATTATATAGATAAAAAATGTTATGCAAAATTGCTACCGAAATAAAAAGGTTCTTGTTTCTCATCATTAACATTATATATTCTATTATTATGTTAACATAATCATTACCACATATTAGCACTATTTGTATCCATATTTATATTTCATTCCTTTTACATATTTATTAATTATCCCATCTGTTTATCATATATACTACTCTTTAACTTATTGCTCTTTTTCCTTTTATATTTTCTTTTATATTTTGTGGTATCTTAGCCCTCACAATATCTATTTTTTTGTCTTTATTCCCCTTAGGTAAGAATTATTATAGGTAATGCAGGGGATTATAGGTAACCAAGAGGCTGAAGAAAGGAATAGGTCTGAAACAGGGGGCAAACTTGCAACACTTTCGCTCTCTTCTCCAATTTTCTATGTCCCCACGTAGATTCATTTTCGGTTTACTACTTAGATATTTATGGGTTATTTAGGGTTGCTAAATATTATTCTAGTGGGTTTTAGGCTCTATATTTTGAATATGGGATCTGACACTATGTGTGGGGCCCCTTTCATGTGCCTTAATCTTGTAGGAAAAAAGCATTTGTTCTTCTTTAATCAACAATAAAAAATGTTTGTATACATCTAAATAATAATATTTTCATGTTTTTTTTATAACATACATATTCATGATGTAAACAATTTTTAACAGAATATTTAAATCAACATAATAAATAACAATACATACCTAGTTATTGTTTCCCCTTTTTGGTGCTCCTTCTAGGATCAAACGACTGAATATGTCACCCTACTAACTAAGAACAAAATATCTATCTACCTAGCCCAAGGAACCTCCATAGCTTCCCTAGCTCTTTACACCCAAGCATAGAACCACCACCTGTAGTGTATCCAAACCAAGTGCTCTAATCACTAGCTTCCTAGCGCCTCCCTCAATATCCACCAAGAATCAAAACCCTTAAGTGTCTTGACTACTCCAAGTTTCTTCCTTTCCTCCCATAAGAGTTCTCCCAAAAACCGATATGACCAAATGACGAAAATTTCTCTTCCCATGCTCTCCCACTAATACTTATCCTTCCCATGAACTTAAAATATCTTCCCTCATTATTTCCCATCTAACTCTATTTATACCACCACCCCCCCCCCCCCCCCCCCTTTCCTTACCATAAAACCTCAAACACACTTACTATCTTGCCAATTCCATTGACCCATATATAAATTTCTCGAGTCTTTCCCTTCTTCTTAGGTAAGAGATGACACAACTCCACAAAGTTTTGCTAATACCTAATAAAATAATCTATCAAACAATTAGTGATACAATCAAATTCAATGAATCATGAGAGCACCCAAATTAATTTAATATTAACTAAATCATAAGGTTATACTCAAAGTCTAATCAAGCTTAATCATTAATTAAGCTTGAGGCGAATCATAATCTTAATCATTAATCAATCATATAGCATAATATACCATGGAATACCATCATATTTGTGTGATGTGTGGGTATGTAGTTAGCATATGCATACCTCATATGTATACTAATAACACTAATAAAGATCTATCATAGCAATCTGTCTCACAATAGGTAGGCTAATAACTTGGCATAACATAATAGGATCAAGGAGTGGGAATTATAGTAAAAAATAAGTTAGAAATGAAGTGATAACCCCCTCATGCAACTCTTAACTTAGAAATAGCAATAAATATCCAAAAATAAGATTGAATATCAAAGGTTAAGGTGATAAGGTGAGTGGATGAGGTAGTCTCCCAAAATAAGAGAGGAAGCACATAGTAGTGATTAGGGACCATATGGATCAGGTAATGTGCACTAGTGGATAGTAAATAGCCATGTCACTTCCTAGTCTGTTCCTACCCACTACCACATGTCATCTTAGGTGGCACCCCCTAGTTGAAAATAGACTTACTAAAAATAAAAGTAAAAATGCTAAAAATATAAGATGACCCCAAATGGTAGGGAAGGTCTAGTAGATGTATTTAATTGATCATATGTAGACCTACTTATGTATGGAAGAGGTTATAAGTGTGCATTTACCCCAAAATGGTGAATTATTTTATCATATGCTTAATGCCTTTGTTGTGTCAAATTGGAGGATGTTTAAATATTAACAGTCCCATAAATATGTGGGATGGATAATCTATGGATATTAGACTTAAGGAGTGGTGTATAAATCCAAATTTCAATATTTAATTCCTTTCCCATCCTTATTGATTAGTGGATATGACTAGCAAGGAACTCTACTCTACTTATTGCTAAATTCCCCCTCCAATATATTCCCTCATAGATTATGTCAATTTTGAATTATTTCAAGCAAGAAAAGGATAGGAAATATCAAAGAGTGGTGATTTTTAAATTCATAGGTGAATTTGGAGGGTCAAAATATTTTGATGGGGATTCTCAAGGAGACCCTCCAATAGGTGGAACTAAGGGTGTTTATATTTATCACATTCTCATTCTTTTAAAATTTAAGGCTTAGGTAAAATCACAAATAATAGCTTTGAGTTATTGGCACTCAAATTTTATCAAAGAAATTAATCTCAACAAACAAAAACTAACTTACCACAATATTAAGGTCATTTAGATGTTTTATCATAAATTCTACATAATTCATCCTTAAAAGGTATAGATTCATTCGAAGGAAAAGTATGTTTAACGTGAATTTAGATCGATACAAAGTCACTAACTTATCTCATAATTCCTTGGTTATAGCTTCTCTTGAGGCATTCAATAACATTGAATTTGAAAGATACAACCATATTGTAATCATTGCCTTCCTATAAAGCTTCATATAATATTTTGTCAACATAGTCATAGGTGCAATACCAAGATCCATAGCAACCCACTATTCTTTATCTATAAGAGGGTCCCCCATTTTGAGCTTCCATAGCTCAAAGCTTAACCCATTAAATTTCTCAATATCAATTTTTGAACTACTCACCATCCTTTTTCATCACGAGAATCATTTTCGTAAAGCTCCCATTGTAACTAGGTTTGTTATAGATCCAATATAAAGTTTTCTATAGAAAATGAGTTGATCCCTTAGCATAAATGGAAAACCCCTGAAGCAAATAAATTTTCTTTGAACCAATCTAAGTTTTAAACCTTTATAGTGAACACATGCATATAGAAAAGAAAAAAATAACATAGCAAGCACATACACCATGATTCATCCTAGAAACTCCTAACTAGGAAAACCAACAAAGGTGTTGGTGTCATATACAAAATTGTTGTATGTGATATTTTTGGATCTAATTATCATGAATATTGTTTTATCAGTATTAACAGTGATACCCAATTTGGAATAGAAGCCTTAGAGGATCCATGGTTTCTTGCTAAGATCATAAGGACTCGTTGCCAAAAGAACAATATCATCAGAATAAAGGAAAGTGATTATTATACTATTGAGAGTTGGACCAACACAACCTACTTCTTCTAAACACTCTTCTAACTTATCAATGTATATGCTGAAAATTGTAGGGAACAATAGACACCCTTGCTTGACTCTGATATTACAGTCAATTTCTTTTCACCAACTCTAAATTCTCCTAATTAAATTAATAAAATAAAACTAAGTTAAAGTATTTTTAATTATGTTTAATAAAAAGCACATAGAATTCATGGGATCATATGAAATTCAAAAATTATATTCAAATAAAATAAAATAAACTTACATTATTAGATTGATGGATCGTTTTCGTGTATTGCTTAATTGAAGGCATACCAAGCCTTTCATTCATTTTATTGAAAGGCTTGGTATGCTTTCAATTGTTTGGTGTTATTTTTCATACTTCTTCCCATTCCATCAATAATGGATATGTGCAGTTCCCCTGCATCCAGCAGGAATTGAACCTGCAAGTTCGCCAATTATGAGTTGGGCACTTTAACCATTCAGCCATAGATGCTGAGATTGATGATATATTGATTTTTATAATGATGATAATGATATATGAAAATTTTATAAATAATAAAATAATAATAAATTAGTTTAAATTTATGTTTATCATAATTTTATCAAATTTATTTTGATAAATCAAATTTTTAAATGTAAATATTTTTTCTAAATTTGTCTACATTAGAAATATTTATACTTACGATTTATTTAAACATGAAATAAGTCTAAAATTTGAATAAAATTTATATTAAGTTATATATGAATATAGGTCAGAAAAGCAAATTCCTAGGGATGGGACAATTTGTTGAGATATGGCATTTATAGTCTCTCATTGGTTATTGGTTAAGTCTAAAAAAATTACTTTGGGATCTATTAAAATTCAATTATTAAATTTTGGTGAAATTGTAATTTATATATATATATATATAAATATAATATTTAATGTCATAAAAAAATTACTTTTGGGATCTATTAAAATTCAATTATTAAATTTGTGGTTAAAATTGTAATTCATTTTATATATATATATATATATAGATAGATAGATAGATAGATAATAGATATATTAATGTCATAAAAAAATCCTATTACATTTGGATTATGAAATCTCAAAAACTTTTTTTTAATTATATTTATTATTATTGATAAAAAGAATTGTATCTCCTTAGAACAAAGTGTAATTTTATTATCATTTGAAAACAAAATTACATTATGTTGATACATGTCATGCATGTATTTGGTTGATAATAGTAAGCTTCAGAAGAAAGTATGTTGATGGAGATTGTTGGTTACAAAATTGAATTTGTAACTGCTCGTAGAAATGTCATAATGAATATAGCATATAAATATATTATTGAAAGGTCTGTTGCAGTTGCAATAAAAAAAAAATATAGCCATATTGTATTAAGTGTTCACCCACATGGCCCCAAGGGTTAGCTCAGTTGGTCAAAATCAGTGCCTTGCCGTTTGGGAGGTCACAGGGTCCATTCTACTCGAAACCCTTGGGGTTAGGCCTTGCTAGTGCATCATGGCTAAATTCCCTTTAGGGTCGATCAGCCCAGATTTTCCGATGGACGTAGCGACCAACCCTTGACCAAGGTGTCTATGAACCACAGCCAAAAAAAAAAAAATTGTTCACCCACATGATTCATATAGTAGACAAATAATAATATAGTTGTGATGCATATAGTTGTGGTACCAAAGATCAAAAAGACAAAAACTAGATACTATTGGATTCATGCATCTTTATTCAGAGTTGTCATCCTCTATGAAAGGTCTATGGAAGACCTCAAAGGCCCCATCTTCTCTCTGTTCAATTATTTCCCATGTTCCGTGAGCCAGCGGAACAACCGTTTTAGAGAGGTTGTTTGCATGTGCGTTGAACTCCCTATAGATATGAGAAATAGAAAAAGATGTGACAATTGATTTCAAACAATTGACATCATTTAATATAGGTTACAATCTGAGGTTATAACATCTATTCACTCCTTTAATCTAGTTGATGATGATCTAAGAGTCCCCATAAATATGAATGGATGTGATGTTTCTTTCCAATGCAAAGATCAATAACAATTTGAGTTCCATGAGCTTTGTGTAGTTGTTTGGCTCTTCTCCCAATCCATTTTCATTCTAAGAGAGTGGATTTCATTTATGTGAAGGATTTCACCCCCGCCACATCTTTTGCGATCGTCTTGTGCTCCATCAAAAAATCCATGGGCATGTTCTTATTGATTTGAGGTTGATGGATGATTTTGGTGCATGGAGCAAAGGGTGGCTTGGGCAATAGGTCTAGGATAGCAAGAGTTTGTGCAACTATAGCTTTTGGGGGGATCAATGTGTCATTATTGATAAAAATAATTAATATATAAGTTAACCATATATAAATTTAAAAAAAAAAAACATGTAACAAGATTCTTAACTATGGAGATTCACTCCCAATTTATCATGGAGATGCTTAATCTGTAGATGACCTTTGTTACAATATTATGGGTCAATATCATGGCTCATCAATACCACATGCTCAAAAAACGTTAAATCATTCCATATTACACTTGTTCATATGGCATTTTTTAATTAATAAATTTACGTAAAAGGGTCCAAAAGACATAATTACTTTGTAAACAAATCTCAACTCTTGATTTGTGAATACTACTAAGAATATTCTAGAATATTGTATAAAGGTTAAATCCCTACCATCCATCTAATATTTATTAATAATTAAATCAAAATTGTGGAAGCTTTATTCCAAAATAGACATGGATATCGACAGAATAATCAACTTATAACAAATGCAGATAATCTTGATAAACCTAAATTTTCTAACAAAAGTGAACTATTAACTATTACCATCGCTTTTTTCAACTTGTTCTACATCATATATGAAAATTATTTATACTATCACTTACCAAAAACTTTAGTCAAAACCATGAAAAACCCTAATAATAATAATAATAATAATATTAACCAACCCTCAAAAGATAAACATCTAGATTTATGAACAAGCAACCTCCTCAATAAACTTTGTTCACATAAACAAGCCTTCATCGAGGAAGATAAAGAGAAACCTAGTAGCCCCTCTACTGAGATGAAATTATGTAAGATGCTCTCAGGGAAGTCATTACTCTCATGGCTTTATGCTTTACATTTGGAGCCTTGTCTATGCACAATGGTGGACTTTTGTCAATCTAAATGATTAAGTTAATTTATTTATTTTGTAAGATCAAAGATATTATATTATTGCAAAAAATACATGATTACAATACGAATAGTCTCTACTAGTTTGTCACTAGGGAAACCAAACCAGTAGCATAAACTCAAAATTTTTAAATTGTTTCTATTGTTCTTAATTTGTTGATCTAATAACATAAAACATAAAGAAAGAAATACATAGATAGCATTGTATAAATTGATTAACATAGCCATATTGAAAAACAAAAAATGAACTAGAGCCAGAGACCTAAGTACCCTCATTCCGCCAGATTATGTGCCTGATTAGGTGGTTGAGGGTTTCCCTTGGTGTCTGACAATGAGTGGTCGGTGCCAGTGATTTGATTAATCAACAAAGTGACTTTCCTATTTACGCTATCCATTTTTCCCAGGAGCTCGACCATGCAGATGATGAGTTCCTACTGAGTGTTCACTCTATCACTGAGAACTCTCCCCATGAGAGTTTCAACATGCCAATACAAGGTAATCGTCTAAATGTAAGTAGATCCTATGGCTTTGATGGAATTACCGACATTAGGGATCCAATCTCTAGTCTCCTAGTCCACATGAGTGTCTGGAATAAACCTACAAGCATGCCTGACTTACTCTTCTAGATCTAAGACTTCCCTCTTAATGGTTGCAGGGATAATTTCACTATATCGCTACATAATATCTCTAGAAGAGGTTTGAGTGTGAGTACCTCTCAGGGTAGGGGGGTAAAATCAGGAGGATAGGAGCACCAAGCTTTCTTGATCTGCAGTCGCGGCATGAGGGGCCAACCAGTCAATGTCGAACCATAATGGAGAAGGGAGCAAAAACATGGGATACCAGCAAGGGAGGGATAAGGCGAGGAGAGAGGTAACACTCAAAAGAAAATGGCGAAGGGTTGAGAGACGGGGGAGGATAATAGCAAATAGGGTAAAAAACTAAAATTTGGGCAAGCATAAAAGAGAGAACATACAAATGTGCCAACATCCAACAAGGAAGGGAAGAAAGCTCAAAGAGATGTTGATGATAGAAATCCCCCCAAGAACACAGGTTCAAGGAAGGGGATAGAAAACTAGAACCCGAATTAGCATGTAGAAAAAAATAGAGAAAACATAAAACAATGCCAAGCCTGAAAAGAGCGGCAGGGAAAAGGATTGAAGAGGTTGAATTTGAAAAAAAACACAAAAAGCCTTGAGTTATTGAAATGCATTGCAAAAATTATAACATGGGTCTACATGGTTTCCAAATGTCTGCGATGACAACCCAATGTTGTTTAACTCTTAGGAAATGTTGACATGGTTGATAGGTTATAATTGGATCTATTCTCCTTCGAAACTACATAGTGGCCTCCCCCACTTTTTTGCTTTATAACAATGTTCTTACCCATCTATTGCCATAATTGAAGCTCTTAGTCTTTAGAGGTATGAACCATCGTGGCAATGTACCTTTTCGATCGCCCGCAAGCTTGCAGTCTGTGTAAACAAAAACTTTCTAAGATTGAATCGTTCTTTATGACGATGGGGTGGCCATGGTTGCCCCTCATTAATCAGTGGTATGTTGCGTGGCTGAAGAGCACCCTCCATGGGGATAAACGATTAAGTTGATTAAGGAAACATAAGAGGGATAAAAGTTACATAGTTTTTAAATAGGAAAAAAATGGGATAAAGAGGCACTCAAAATATTGTTACGGCCTCATGTTATGGAATAATGAGCAGTGTACTCGGCATTTGACCATGAAAAAGAAATGGAAGTAATTGCATAGATAGATTTTAATGTGAATGTGTGATTGGAATATCTAATAAATTGTAATGGTGAAATTAATTTAAATTTAGTTTTATTTAATGGTTGTAAAGTGTTTAAGTAAAAAGTGAGAAGTTTAATATATATGCATGTACGTGGGTAAAGAATAAGTTATATTTATGTGTGTAAAGAATAAGTGTATGTAAAAATTGTATGTATTAAAAATATGTAATGAATTAATAGGTTTTTAATAGTTAAGATAGGAATGTAGTTATGTAAATAGTTTTAGTTGGTTGGTTCAAATTTCAACTAATGTGGTATGAGGGGAAGGAGTTTGATCTTTTAGATATGGTTTTTTTGGTCATACTAGTTAAATCTCATTTAAATCAATTTATAATCTATTTTATTCTTTTATTATAATCAATTTAATTAATTTTTATATTGTTATATTATTAAGTATAATTAATTGATAAAATGGTTTTAAAGTATGATTTAAAATTTGTTTTGATTTAGTTAATAATTTGTCTTCTTTAAATATAATAAGATGGGTTAGTTCCCTTGATACTCTTGGGTCAGGTTTAGTGGTTGGGTAGACAAGAAGTGATTCTTTCGGATGGATTTGGTTGGTACAAATATTTCATGGACTTAGTGATCATCGATCTCCAAGGTCCATGAATCACAAGAAAAAAAATATATGGGATAATGGCCCAAGACCTAGAGGCATCTAACCTATCCCCTTATAAATTACTAGCAAATTATTCTAAATGCTATAATTTTCCTTAAATAAATTGATATATCAACTCACATATATAAATAATAATTAATTATCCCATTACTAATTAAAAAATAAATTATCAAAAATATTATTTCCATAAATATATATATAAATTAATCAAGTTTCACTTTCTCTCTGAACATTTTACATTGTAATGGTTCTCTAAAAAGTAAATTTACATTGTAATGGTTGTCTAAAATGCTTTACTTTTTGCACTTCCAAAGGTTAATGTTGAAATGAAAAGTTAAATATAATAAAATAAAATATTATGGATTTCTTGTAATTATAACTATTTAGTGAAATTTGTGTTTGAAGATTTTTAAAATAACAAATCACATAACACACTATAACAAATTTATAATTAGAATTTTGTATTTGAATTAGAATTTTTGTATTTGAAATTTGAGTATAGGAAATTTAATTAATAATGTGATTATATTCAAAGTGCCTTAATATGAGGAAGTTGTCTAATTTAATTTATGTTTAATATGGAATTGATATATAGTTAAAAAAATATTGAATAACAAAAATATATTTATAGAAAATCTAGTTAATAATATAATTATGTTTTAAAAATATTCTTTATAATTTAATATAACCAAAATGTGATTCATTTTATGTTCAATATGGAATTGACACATAATATTTAAAATAGAATTAATAATAATAACAAAAAATTATTTCAATTTCATCCATAGATAAAAAATTTCAATTTTTGTCTAAAGTAAAATAATTGTATAACAATTTTATATATAGAGTGAGAAAAACATGAAGTGATGGGTGTTTTCTACATTTTAGAATGAGGGAGATGTGATTCCTTCAATGATTAATATGAAGTAGACATGTGGCATTTAAAAAATATATTAATAATAAAAATTTATTTCAATATGAGGCATAAATAAAATATTTCAAAATCTATGTTGAGTAAAATGTTTCAATATCCCAACAACTTCCCATGGCGGAAGAGATATAACTTCAGCATGTCTTGGTTTCTTCCTTGTCGTAGTGTGGTCCACTTTATGTATTTATCCTCATAGCTTCCAATAGGATAGTACTACTCCTTGATGGCATCCTAGAATAAATTCCAAGTGGGTATGGCTGAAAATAGTGAGGGTGTACTTTCGTCATTCTTCTCACAGTAGGTTTCCCACCAGGCCTTGATGTGGGGGGGTGGCTTTGGGAACTGCAAAAGTGATCTTTTCCCAACTAGAATAATCATGAACAAAAATATCCTTCTATCAAATTTAACCATTTATCTACGACATCCGCATCTATCTGACCCTCAAATATGGGGATGTCAAAGTTAACTTGTACCTTAAAGGGCATGGTGCCCGGAGTAGCTGCTAGAAGGAGATGTGTTGCCCTTGGGTAGTTTTTGAAGGATCTCGGCAAAGTTGTCCATCTTCGCATTCCTCCATCATTCGAAGGCTTTTTCAAGCAATATTTTGAAAGGATCTCCTGCCCCCTCATCTTTCTTCTCTTCCACTATAGGAGGTCATTGGGATTGTGAGGCTGGTCTTGCAAACGTTCGACAAGTTCGAGCCCTAACTCCTTATATCTCGACCTCGTTGGGGACATGCAAAGAAAAATAGAGAAATAACAAACCCCTCTGATACCACTAATTTGAACTTAAACGGGAACGCAACAAATTACAAATATAGCCATAAATACATAAATATGCTTACAAACAAAATGGAAATATGACTATTTTGGGCGATGGTGGCTTATCTCTGAGAATAGATGTGGAAACTACATACCTCTGAATTGTGTTACAATGAGGCTGGAAGACCTATTTATTATTGAGAAATAATCGAAAATCCTAAACATCCAAAAACCTAACCCTAGGAGATGAAGCACCAAAACTATGGGCCTCGTTTGGGTAAATTGATACATCAATTTCCCAGAGTTGTACCTTTGGCATACAATCTCTGTTTGATGCCATAATACCTCATTACACATATCTATTTGAGGACTACAACTTTAAAGTGGCATATTTCAACGGTTTTCCTAAAAAAACGTCGTTTAGAGCCTCAAAACAGATCCGGAAGTTCATGACCCAAAAAACTGTCAAAAATAATAAATTGTACTACAATTAAAAAAACTAAAAAATACCCAAGTCAACCTTAATCATCTCCACTTATACGAAATTAACAAATAAGCTAATCGATAACTCTAAATGAATTTGTGTTGTCTTTCAACCAAAAAGCATGTTGGGCAATTTCATAATATGTGCAAAGGATTAACACTCACAATGCTCTCTATACTCGACTTCGGTGACATGGATATTAAATTTTAAATGCCATGTGTTTCTGAATCCTAAATTTTAAATTTAGCGTAATGTCTAAAACGTAGGGGATTAAAAAACTAAAGGATAGTACATTTCTAACTTCATGTGTTTCTTAATCCGAATTAATGTAGCATAATATCTAAAAGCACAAGGGATTAAAAAACTATTTTAAAAGCCTCTAAATATTATCCCAACTTAAGGGATTAAAAAACTATTTCGAAAACCTCTAAATATCATCAATAATGTATCATATGCCTTTCTTGTAATTTTGCAAGGTCTTGTAAAGTGCATAAAATAGTTATCAATCACTGTATGTGGGATATTGTCCCTTCGAAAATGAAATTGTTATGAAACATTATAGGGATATTGTCCCTCAAAAGATACAAATGCAAGAGAGTGGATTAAGAGGGATTGGAACTTTGATTTCTTGCATAGAAAAATTTAAGAGAGTGATTGGAACTTTGATTTCTTGCATAGAAAAATTTAAGGTTGTAAATTTATTTTAAAGTTCAGAAATTTTGGTGAATTTTACAAGTATTTAATATCCAATCTATAATGATTAATGAGAGTGGATTAAGAGTATTTAATATTCAATTTATAATGCTTAAGGAGAGTGGATTAAGAGTGATTGGAACTTTAATTTCTTGCATAGAAAAATTTAAGGATGTAAATTTATTTTAAAATTTAGAAATTTTGGTGAATTTTACAAATATTTAATATTTAATCTATAAAGTGTTTGACAATATATTTGTAGAAATATTCAAATTTCTAATGATTTTATATAGCTTCTTCAAAAAATTGGTGATATTTAAGGTGAAATAATTGTATTCTATAACATTTTGGCGAATCATTTTTGAAAAAAATAGATATTGGCGATTTCTTTTTAGAAAAAACATGGAAAATTAGTTCAACTACGAATATTAGCCCCTAAAATTTTCCATAATCTCTTGTGCGAAAATGGTATGCCTTAGCTACTCTACCACACACCTTGGGAACAATATAAAATGGAAAATATTATATTTGAAGATAACAAAAAATCTTTTATTAGGAAAATAGGTAATTTTGCTTTTAATATTAAAATAATAAACCATTAAAGGTTGGGAAGGAAGTATGATTTTCTTCCTAGAAAACACTAGTGATTTTTTTCATTTAAAGGTCATTATTTGATGTAAAGAGATGTAATGGTCTACTTTACATCATTTTTAATGAAATTGTTCATCTTTTGAAGTAGGCCCGAAGACATAGCCCATTTGGGGTGAATTTTGTTATCAATTTGTTCAATATAATATATAATGATTTATGTTATATTATCAATTTAGTTTTTTAGAATGTTGATTTTAATTTATTAAGCCAAATTTTAACAAGATTGCAAGAGAAATGAAATGTTTTGTATAATAATTCAAATTAATGTAACAAAGCAATTTAACACCAATCTTGAATCAAATAAGGTTTTCAACTTCAAAGGATCCCATGCCTCTCAACACATGATAAATCAAAGTTAAAATAAATCTCTTATAAATATAAAAAATGTTAATAACTTGTCATTTAAAATATAAATCATTCTACTAACATGTTTACACTTCTATTCATGATCATTTAATCTTGATAATCGTACATCAATATTTATAATAACTATTAAATTTAAAAATAACTTAGATGATTTAGATAGAATAAATATTTTTATTACTCCTAATTTCTTTATCAAATAATTTTATTTTATTTTTGGGTAAGCCACTATCTATTGAAGATTTGAATCAATAATCTATCTTAAGAAGTGTCTTAACAGTGCACTCATTCAACATTAATCCAAAGCCTCATGAAATTTTTCAAAAAATAATGTTAATCTCAAGCAAAATCATTATTATATGTAATCACCAAAAATATTTAGTCAAAAGTAATAAGTAGAATACCCATAGCAATTAAAGAAAAAGATCAATCACATAAATATAAACAACTTGTGGCAACCCCAATTGTCTACATTCATGTATGTGTTGGAAATAATATTGAGGGTGGGGGGGTGAATTGGTATTTACAATTCAATATCTTTTCATTTCATAATCAGATTTATATATGCTACTTCAGTGAATTGAACTCGTGTATGCACACGACTGTTGTTAAGGAAACTAGTGTATATCTGGTGAACTTATGATTCAGTTCATCATGTGTTGATCTTTAATTAATGCATCAGTACTTTATTAAAAAATAGCTATGTGCAATAATAACATAAATAAACCATCATACATAAGAAACACACATGAACACCAAGATTTAAGGTGGAAACCCAATGCAGGAGAAAAACCACCTGTTGTTGTCGTCTCTGTCTTCTTTTAATATAAAGAAAATCTGTTTACAATCTTGTACTGGTGCAGACTTATACCAGTACATAGGCACCCACATGCATAAGGCTACAACCTTCTCTCGTTCTCCAGCTTCTACTGGAAGGGAGCTACAACCCCCTAGCTCTTGTACTAGCTGATATGTTTACCAGTATGTATGCACCTGACTACAGAAGGCTACGACCTTCCCTCTTCCTCCAAGGACCATGTTTCATAAATTTTCAGACTAGATACTCTTGGTACATAAGCACACAATTAATTACCATTGCAATAATTGCATCCACCAACAATCATTCAATCTGACTAGTCAGATCATTGTCACCAGAACACTATGTTGAACCCAGAAACCTGCATCATCAATCAGAACCAACTGTAACATCACAAATCATACCTCAGAATGTGTACGCTACTTCCTTTAACCAAACCTATGTATACCTCCAAAATTACTGAGTCATAAAACCTCTGAATCAAAATTGTATCAACCAGTAACATTTTGAAGATCTATTATCAGATTACAAAGATATAAAAAAAAAAACAACTAAGATCATCCTTCTCACTTAATCAATCAATCAATCAAACTCAATCTCCTTATACATTCAATTCTACTTTCAGATCTAAGAAGACATCAATGAAATAGCATCACTGATTACATAGATCAGTCATTTCTGAACAACAGGCTTTTCTTTTGTATACGCTACTTGGAAGATTCGAACCAACATTTATACATGCCTTCACCAAGGTGAACCAGGGTATATATCTGCAAATAATAACTTACAACTTTGTTGCTATCCCATAGTTCAGACATACCCATATCATGACATTTAAAGAATAAAACATGCGTAAGAAATCAAATCTATCCCAACCAATATCATATCATACAATGATGAGTCATTTTAGGTCTCATGATCCTGATCCAACATTATATCCAAGGTGCACAAAATATTTCAGATAATATCTTTATCACAACCCCTGCAACATAAAATATATTTTAGATAGAAGTATTCCTGGGAAACCCTTTCACTTGCTCACTTCGCCCTTTGATCTTCTCCTCCTTATATAGTTTTTGGCCTTTCTCAATACCTCAGACCAAAACAACACTTAGAACCTGTGGTATTCTTGGACGGGATAAAATAGCCATTACTTTGCTCAATATTGTGGGCTAATACCGTGGTATTAACCCTTGGTATTCTTTAATCTTAAATTTCCTTGATTTTCCAACCCATATACGCTTTTCCTCTTGTGAACATGTGTGCATATGTATACGCCCTTTTTGTTAGGTGAACTCATGTGTATACGCTAATTTGACGAGTTGAACCTGTGTATACAACTTAAACTAACTTAAAACATCCTTTTTCTTCAACTTCTTGATTCTGATCAGTAGTCCTTTGTTCCAACTTCCTATTCTTTTGTACCATTGCCCCGTTACAATGTGAGTTTCCCTTAATCAAATATGAACTAACCTATGAGTGAGTTTCCATCAAGGACAACACTTGTCTCATAATGCCAACAATCTCCCCCTTTGGACTTGATGGCAACCACATTGGGGTTGGTTTCTTCAAGCTGTAGAAATTGTTAGCTATATCAAGCAACACCAAAATACTCTCCCCCTTTGACATCAAAGGCAAAGGGAAAACCAAGATATTTCCCCCTTTGAGATACACTATGTTGTCCATGCTCCCCCTGAGGACATGCAGATTCTGTAGAGATATTTTTCAAAAGAATAAATGACTCTACAACTCAACTAAGTGAGTATGACCTCCCTATCACCAATGACTCATACATACTTCAATCACCCAACCAAGTGGGGATATACCAAAAGTTCATACATGGTTGAATAATTGCAATATCATCCTTCCCATGCATAGTGGGAGTACAAATTACATCATATGTCCAAAAGGACTCATTGATAGATTATGATAGAAAGAGACATATTATTACATCATAGGCCTTTACATGACCTTTACAACAAATGATATGAATATCTGACACCATAGCTGAATTTGGCAACCATGATGCCAAAAATGCATTATTTTTGAAGGTTAATGCTCCCCCTGAACTTGTGCTACTTGTGCATTGCCAACAAATCATTCATTAAGGCATCTTCATTAGTCAAATAAACAACAATGAACAAAGCATATCAGCAGACTATGATCATCAATACTAGACTGAACACCCATGTTAGAAACTGATTTTGAATCTGACCCACTTCTTTTTCTATCAGAAAAATGCATATGCTTCTGCAGCCACAGAAACTCATGTATATACATGATTCTTCTTCATGAAACCCACGTATAGAAACCATTCTTATGAAAACTGGATTTAAAAGCAGGATGATGCAGAAACTAATCCTAGCTTTTATCTGAGATATTCAAATGTTTCTTGGGGAAGTTGTTTGGTAAATATATTAGCAACCTGTTCTTTGGAGGGAACATACTCCAATATAACATTTTGTTCAAGCACTTGTTCTCATAGAAAATGGTACTTAATGGGTATGTGCTTGGTCTTGGAGTGCATGATAGGATTTTTCAAAATACTGATGGCACTTGTATTATCACATTGAATGGAGATGGTTGGAGAACATGTGATTTGAATTTCTTGCAGTGTTTGTATCATCCAAAGTAGTTGTGTGCAGCAAGATGCAGCAGCTACATATTTTGCTTCAGCTGTAGATAAGGAAATCAATTTTTTTTTTTTGTTGAACCAAGACACTAACTGTGATCCCATAGAAAATGCATCTCCACCAGTGCTTTTTCAATCATCAACATTTCCTACCCAATTGGCATTTATATATGCATGAAGAGTGAGATCTGTATGTTTAGGATGCCATAGACCAAAATCTTGAGTTCCCTGCATATATTTGAATATTCTTTTTATAGCCTGAAGATGTGATTCCTTTGGATTTTCTTGGAATATTCCCATAGCTCCTACTACATGCATGAAATAGGGTCTACTACATGTTAGATAAAGTATACTTCCAATCATAGATCTATATGCTGGTTGATTTACTGTAGGTGATACATCATTAGAACTGAGACTACATCCTGTTACCATTGGAGTACATACTAGTTTAGAATCTTCCATTCCATGCTTCTTCAAAATCTGCTTGAGATATTTTGTTTGTGAAAGAAAAATACCATCTTTTGTTTGTTGTACTGGTAGAAGAAAATAAGTTACTTCACCAAGTAAGGACATTTCAAATTCTTGTTGCATAACTAAAGAAAAGTTCTCACTCATAGATTCTTCATTTCTACCAAATATGATATCATCAACATAAACAACAATAATTAGCAGTTTATCATTCTCAATCTTTGTGTATAAGTTGTTGTCTACAGATCCTTTTGTGAAACCTTATTGTTATAGATATTTTTCAAGATGATAATACCAGGCCCTTGGAGCTTGTTTCAGTCCATATAGATCCCTTTTGAGATTGCATACAAGTTTTGCATCATATCCTCGAATGAATCCTTCTGGTTGTTCAATATAAACTTCTTATTCTAAATATCCATTAAGAAATGCAAATTTTACATCCATTTGATACACTTTGAATTTTCAAAAACTTGAAAGAGCGAGAAACATTCTTATGGCTTCAAGTTTGGCAACAAGTGCAAAAGATTCTTCAAAGTCCATACCTTCTTGTTGAGCATACCCTTTACAAATAGGTATTTCTTTGTTTCTAATAACCTCTCCATTTTCATTCAACTTATTCTTGAATATCCATTTTGTTCCTTTAACATTTTTATCATTCAGTCTAGGAACTAATTCCTAAGTATCATTATTTTCACTTTGGTCAAGATCTTCATCCATGGCCTTAACCCAACATTCATCTTTTCTAGCTTCATTAACATTCTATGTTTCTATGGAGGATAGTGATGCTAGATAACTGGAAGTTCCTGCAAGAGTTCTTCTTGTCTGTACTCCAGACTCTTTTTCTCCTAGAATTTGAGATTCTGGATGATTCTTTTGAACATACCTGGATGGAGTCTTTTCCCTGTTAGTTGTGTCTTCTTCTGATTCTTCATTGGTTCTTCTTCTTTATCATTTTGATTTGATATGGGAAAGAATTCACCGTCTTCCTCATTTTTATCTTCCTTTATTGATTTCATCTGTTCCAGATTTCTGCATGCTTCATCAATTACTACATCAATGCATTCAAAAAAATTTCGAAGTCTCTTATTATAACATTTGTATCCTTTACTTCTAGATGAATAACCAAGAAGAATTCCTTCATTTTCTCTAGGTTCAAACTTACCAAGTTTTTCATCAGTCTTTTTAATGAAACATTTGCTTCCAAAAACTCTAAAGTGTTTTATAGTAGGAGGCTTACCATACCAAATTTTATATGGAGTTTGATCACTATTTACCCGAACATTAGCTTTGTTGAGAATATTCATGGCACTATATGCAGCTTCACCCCAGAAGTTGGCAGGAGTTCCAAATTCATCAAGCATAGCTTGAGCCAGTTGTTGAACTGTTCTGTCCATTCTTTCCACCATGCCATTTTGTCGAGGAGTTTTGGCAATAGAGAACTATCTTTTTATTCCATGTTGTTCACAAAATTCAAACAATTCATCCTGATATGAATTCTCCTCCTCGATTAGATCTGAGACATTTGATTTTCCGGTCTGATTCATTTTCAACTAAAGCTTTGAATGCTTTAAACTTTTCAAATGATTCATCTTTATGCTTTATTAAACCAATCCAACACATTCTAGAAAAATCATCAATTAATAAAATGAAGTATTCTTCTCCATGAGGTGAATTTTTCCTTGTTGGACAACACAGATCAATATGAATGAGTTCAAGAGGCTTACTTGTTGATCCTTCTTTCTCATTGAAATGAACTCTGGTTTGCTTACCAAATTGACATGGTTTGCAGATGGTATTTTCTGGGACGCTGATATTTGGAAGATCATGAACTGCCTTGAGTCTGCGTGCTTTTCTTATTTGAGAAAACATTAGATGCCCCAATCTTCTGTGCCATAACCAGTTCTCTTTTGATTTGCTTAGATAGCATTGGTCTTGACCTCCTTTTAGTATATATAGATTTATTGGAGTTCTTGTACCTTTGATTATTGTCTTTCCTATATCAAGATCATGAAACACACATCCGTTTGATCGAAACACAACTTCATCTCTTTGATCACACATTTGACTGACACTCAACAAGTCATGCTTTAAACCATCAACATACATAACATTTTCAGCTTTAACCTTTTCTTTCAAATAAACAAAACCTTTACCCTTAATGACAGTTGGTGTGTCATTTCCAAAAGAGACATTCTTTTCCTTTTCTAGAGAATTATGTGAAAGGAGTTTATTTTTATCACCTTCCATGTGTTTCGAGCATCCGCTATCAATGTACCATTGATTTTCTTATCCCTTTGCAAACAAAGCTATGCCACATCTTTTTGATTGAAATTCCTTCTTTCTCCATACCTTGGAATTTGATGATGTTTGTTCCTTTTGAATTGTTGGCCGAAATTTGCTCCTGCATTCAAATTCTTCATGACCAAAGTTATTGCAAAATGAACATTCAATTTCATCTTCAAGAGGAGAAAAGTTATTGTAAGAACTTTTCTTGGTTCCTGTCACACTCCTTTGTTTTCGTGCTTCTTTAATCATGATAGTTTTGTACACAACACATTGAACAACCTTAGGACCACAGTTACGACATGAAAAACATTGTCCATTAAAGAAGTTTATGTGATCATAAGATATTTTGGTATTGTATACCTTTTTGTTGATGCTTCTATTGATGTTCACCCTTAGAGTAGAATGAGCATGATTTACCTGAGGAGTAATTTAAGGCTTCTACTGAAGATTGACACACTATTCACTGGTCTCCGTTGCATCAAGATAGCTTCTAGTGATGGCTGATGGCTTTTCTGATTGGAATGTTTCTCCAGTATATCCAAGATCGGTCTTTATAAGAGGAGAATGCTAAACCTTGATGATTTCATATAAATTTTATGATCCTTTAGAAAATCTAAGCTTAAGAGACTTTGTCTTCTCAAGTTATTTTCTTAAACCGACTACTTCACATTCTAATTTTTCATTGTGCTTTTCTCTTTCAGTGAGTTGATGTGTCAAAGTGTCTATGACCATATACTTTTCTTCCAAACAGATTTTAAGTTGAGTGATTTATTCAATAAAATATTCCTCTTCTAAAGCATCCTTAAAATCATCATTTTTATAAGCCATGAGTAGTTTAAAATCTTGTTCAGATTCATATTCATCACTATTAGACATGCCATCACTATCTTCATGAGTATAATATTTTTTTCTATTGAAAAATTGTTTTCTATTACCCTTTGTAGACTCATTTCCCTTTTCATGATTAGATTTATGAGGACATTTAGCAGCATAATGGCCAACTCTACCACAAGCAAAACATTTGAATGGTAGCTTATGTCTGAATCTTTTGGAACCCTATTGAAGCTTCTTTACAAAGTTTACCTCATCTTTTTCTTAAATATATCATGATTCCTTGAGATCTTCCTTTTCTTTTCCCTTTGTTGAAGCTTTGAAAGAGGCTTCTCTAATATCTGATGGACCTCCTTTCCTCATTTCAAAGGAAGTTAGAATTCCATGAAGTTGAACAATAGTAATAGATTGAAGACCCTGATTTTCTTCTATGGCAGATACTTTTGACTCAAATTTAAAAGACAAAGATCTCAAAATTTTCTCTACTAAAATAGCCTCCTTTATTTCTTCACCCAGATTCTTCATACAACTAACAATCTCATCTACACATAAAAAGTAACTAGAAATACTTTCATTGCTATGCATCTTGAGAGTTTCATACTGAATTATGAGAGTTTGGAGCTTAGCATGTTTTACCTGGGAGTTTCATTCGTAGCTCTTAATGATTTTGTCCCGCATTTCTTTGGTTGTCTTGAGTTGCATGATTTTGACAAATTCTGATTCTGACAGACTTCCCAATATAGTATTGACGGCTTTGGCATTGATTTTGTATAGTTTATTCCTTGCTGTATCTATGGGTATTGTTGTTGGAAATTGGTATCCTCCTTCCACAATTTCCCAAACATCATCTCCCAGTGATTGAAGATATTCTCTGGTTCTTATCTTCACATATACTAAGTTGTTTCCATTGAATATTGGTGGTCTGATAGATCTCGTGCCTTCGTGATTGTTCATCTTGATAGATCTCCCTTCAAGCAGTCAAGCTTCTTCTAAAGGACCTTCTCTAATACCAATTGTTGGAAATAATACTGAGAGGTTGGGGGGGGTGTGAATCAGTATTTACAATTCAATAAATTTTCATTTCATAATCAGATTTACATACACTAGTTCAATGAATTAAACTCGCGTGTGCACACAATTATTGTTAAGGAAAACAACGTATATCTAGTGAACTTATGATTCAGTTCATCATTTGTTGATCTCTAATCAGTGCATCAGTACTTTATTAAAAAGTAGCTATGTGCAGTAATAACATAAATAAACCTTCACACATAAGCAACACACATGAACACCAAGATTTAAGGTGGAAACCCAATGTGAGAGAAAATCTACCTGCTACTATCATCTCTATCTTCTTTTAATATAAATAAAATATGTTCACAATCTTGTATTGGTGCAGACTCATACCAGTATGCACACACCCACCTGTAGAAGGCTACAACCTTCTCTCATTCTCCATCTTCTACTGGAAGGGAGCTACAACCCCCTAGCTCTTGTACTATCTGATATGTTTACCAGTACATAGGCACCTACCTACAAAAGGCTACGACCTTCTCTCTTCCTCTAGGTACCATGTTCCATACATTTTCAGACTGGATACTCCAAGTACATAAGCACACAATTAATCACCAATGCAATAACTACATCTACCAACAATCGGTCAATCTGAACAATCAGATCACTGTCATCAGAACATTGTGTTGAACCCAGAAACCTGCATCATCAACTAGAACCAACTATAACATCACAAATCATATGTCAAAATGTATACGCTACTTCAGAGAAGCCAATCTGCATATATACGCTACTTCCTTTAACCAAATCTGCATATACCTCCAAAATTACTTAGTCATAAAAACCTCTGAATCAAAATTGTACCAACCAGTAACATTCTGAAGATCTACTCTCAAATTACAGACATCCAAATAGACAGTAGCAAAGATCATCCTTCTCACTTAATCAATTAATCAATCAAACTCAATCTCCTTATGCATTCAGTTGTACTTTCAGATCTAAGAAGACATCATTGGCAGACAATAGTAAAACAACAACATTGATCAGATAGATCAGTCATTTCTGAACAATAGACTTTTCTTTTGCATATGCTACTTGGAAGAGTTGAACCAGCGTGTATACGCACCTTCACCAAGGCAAAACAATGTATATATATGCAAATATGAACTTACAACTTCGTTGCTATTCCAGACTTTAGACATATCCATATCATGACATTTAAAGAATAAAACATGCGTAAGCAATAAAATCTAGCCCAACCAATATCAAATCATACAATGATAAGTCATTTCAGGTCTCATGATCCTGATCCAACATTGTATCCAAGGTGCACAAAATATTTCGGATCATATCATAATCATAGCCCCTACAACATAAAATATACTTCAAATAGAAGTATTCCTAAGAAACCCTTTCACTTTCACACTTGACACTTTGATCTTCTCCTCCTTATATAGTTTTTGGCCTTTCTCAATACCTCGAACCAAAACAACACATAGAACCTATGGTATTCTTGGATGGGATCAAATAACCATTACTATGCTCAATATTGTGGGCTAATACCATGGTATTGACCCTTGGTATGCTTTAATCTTAAATTTCCTTGATTTTCCAACCCATACGCGCTTTTCCTATTGTGAACGTGCATGTCTACACCATTTTTTTCCTATGAACCCGCGTGTATACGTTGTTTTGACAATGTGAACCTACGTATATAGCTTAAACTAACTTAAAACATCCTTTTTCTTCAACTTCTTGATTCTGATCAATAGTCCTTTATTCAAACTTCCTGTTATTTTGTACCATTGTCGTGTTACCTCTTAATTGACTTGTTACAATGTGAGTTTCCCTTTATCAAATCTGAACTAACATGTGAGTGAGTTACCATCAAGGACAACACCTGTATCATAATGCCAATAGTATGAAATGTAAATATTTTTACATAATGGGCTGAGTAATGGGACATAGATTCCAAAGGCTGAGGAGGATAGCTACTTGGTATTTTTAATTGCTATGATAGCCAAGAATGCCAGTAGGTGTGCATTATAAATGAGCTAGATCATGCCATTAAGAGGAATTTGGAAAACATGACAAGGGCCATTCTTCCTTTGAGAAAAAAGCAAGAAAGAGAGGGAAGAGTTGTTGAGCAGTTATGCACAAAGTACGTAAGCGAATAGTGGGTCATTGAATTACAAATAACAGACAAGGAGACATGGCACACTTATCATTCAGTAACAATATTGTGTTGGTAGTGTCACTATCTGAAGGTTCACATGGAAAAGACAATTCAAACTACTGAGGGCAGTGTAGCAGTGGAGAGGAGAATTCGAGTTGTGGGGAAATGCATAGGCAAGAAAGGGGAGAAAAGAACACAATCAAATGGAGAAGAGGGACTGAACTTTGAAGAGAAATGGGAAAGGCAGGTTCAAGCAACTTCTATGAGTGAGAACACAAAGAGAGCATAGAGGAGCGGGTAGACAACTTTTGGTCGACAAGAGGTTATGAATAATGACTTCTAGGTGGGGAATAAATTTCCTCTCAAGTCCCCCATGGCCAGAGGGTCTAGATGGTGATTCTTAGCAAATCTCGAAGGGCAGGGGTGGAGGAATTATTCCTGAGAAAATTTGTAGATGATTTATGCACGGATTCCTTGTTGTATGTTTGATTCTATTGTGGTTTTGGAGTCCCCTAGTTGGGTGGAACCACAATGTTGAGTTTTGAAGGGTGGAGACAATAAGTCTTTAGAATCCCCATGTATTTTGTTACTTTTAAATCAGTTAGAGGGTGGAAGTGGAAAGATCTCTAATGTCCCTGGGGCAATTGAAGGTTGTTTTTCAAACCTTGAGAAGAGGACCCATCAATATTTGGAATTTGGCTCAGCTGTGATAGATACAAGTGAGAATTGGATATAGCTATATATGGTTGGGTGGAGAGTCATAGTCCGAGGCTCAGTTGCTCAAAAATCTCACAAGATAATTTTTCCTCATTTATTTTCCATGATAATGAATGTATGTTACATTAAAAGTATGAAATGGCACTATTGTGCATGAGACGTGACTATGTTAGTATTATTTACAGGATTGACTAATGTGTTGTGTTAATGTTTAAAGGTGTTGGGATAACATGTAATAATATTGGTTATGTCACAACAATATTTAGCATGGGAACTATTTGTTATTGCAGTATGGTGAATATGCTGATTACAAGCTTTCATTAGCATTGTTTATGCATGTAGTGTGGTAATATTAAGGATTTACTCATGTTTTATCGTTATTGACTTGTTATTTTATGTTAGGGTCTTATTCAAGCCTTCAGAGATGCATATCCTAGTGTGGGTCTACACATCCATGTTATCAAGGACTCAGTCCAATAGATCTATATTATGTGTTGTGTAAGGCACGGCCTCATGAATCTCATGTCCTCCACACAAATTTGCATCTCTACTATGCACTTTTTAAGGTTGAATCTCTCAAGGCAAAGTTCCATATTCTATATATTGTCTCAATGTGGATATGGAGTGGTAAATCCCTACTTGAATGACCGATTTTAGCCATGGTGTTCAACTTGATTGATACTCTGCTAGTGGGTATTCATATATTGGTTATTTATGTTAACCATTTTCCTGGAAACCCCCCTTCATAAATGGTAGTAGCATGAACTCGTTTTGACTACTATTTTTCTTCAGCATTATATACAATGTGGGGTAGCATAATGGATATTCCTTTCCCCTCGTTGGCCTATAGGCCTGTTTATTTTATATGTGTGTTTCTCTAATCCTTTCATTAATGGAAACCCAGGTTCTTGGGTAAGTACTTTTATCTTTCCCAAGCTTAGGGATGAGAGGGGTTTGTTCTCCTTATTATAGATTATATTGCTTCGGGAGTTAGAGGACTTGGTTTATAATTCTTGGACGGGAATATATTTCCTTCAAGCCACAAGCACTATGGGGATCTATCCTTGCAGATGAGTACTTGTTTGCATGATTCTGGCTATCTTCAAAGGTTTTGGTATGCCAATATGATCACTAATGGGAGATCACAAACCTTTGAAGGGTTGAATGGAAAAGTCCTTGGTCTAGATGGATGAGTCCCTAAGTAGTATTTTACATTACAGTAACCAAAAACCCGAAGAGGGAAACCTTGTTATAAGCTCATGACGGATAGCATCGGAGTGTGCTTCATAAAACCTTAATGGATATGATTGGACTTTGGTGCAAGTCCAAGTGTTTGTAGAACCATCGTAACCAAGCCATGGTCAAATCCTTTCGCAAATGACACATAGTGCAAAGTGGGAGGAAAACCATATGTCATATCCTCAGCCTTATGACCTTATCCATGAACTTGGATGAATGTATTGGGTCACGTGATGGTCAAATTAAAAGCTAAGTTGATAGCCATATGACCGTAGTGTAGGACCAAGAGCAGAAGATCACATGATCAACGACTAAGAGTGAGTCAAAGGAATCATCAGCTAGGAAGAAGCCCAAGATGACATAAGCCTACAGGTTATAACTTACATTCCTAGAAATCCACTGGAAGTTGTGAAATATAAAGGTCAGGTTAACGAGGACTAAGATGGCATGGCAAGGCCAGTAGTGTAAATTGCACCAGGATGGCTTGGTTGAAGTAGGAACCAACTTCCATGTAGAAAGGGACTTATCGTGATATTGAGAAAAGATCAGTGGGATCCTCTTAGACGAGAAGATTTGCAACAGTCGATGGAAGATGTGTTGTCCTGGATCACATCTCCTAGAGGTAACAAGGTGTAGTATCCACAAGAGGGTCAAGCTAACTCAGCATCAGGAAAACATAGTATAAGACTTATCTCTTGACGCAGTAGCCCAAATCCTTTCAATTTTATAAAGGAAATCAATGCAAAATCGAGGCCTAGGAACCCCTTCTGTCTTCGTACTTGAAATCATGGATGAATGGGAATAAGGTAGAGGGAGTAATGTGATTGGTTCATGGAGATGGCATGGCACACACTATGGTGTGATGGCGTTAGCTTGACATTAGCATGGGGGACATGTGGCATGTGTTTTTGGCACTTTCAAGTGGCTAAGGGGGTCAAATATGGGTGAGACATGTCACCACTCAAGAATCACCACATGCAATTGAAAATGTAATCATGAAGTCATCCCAGGAGGTCTTACCCCTAAGGTTTTCATTGTAGTGCATATATGAAAGAGCTGAGCTAAATTCACTTTGGGCTGTCATGGCAAGAGCAGTGCCACTAGAGTAGTTAAGAAAGGATGTGAGTTAATGGACCAATCAAGAGTGTTATCCATGCAAGAGGAAAGACCCACCAAGGCATGTAAGCTCAGAGGCTATTCCCTAGGAGTATGAAGCGAAATACGCATTTGAAAGGAGCAGGATGATGTAAGACTAGGCTATGATGGCATACACATGAGCCCAACAATTTAACCATTGGCACAAGGGAAAACCCACCTTACAGGTCTAAAATGAAGGTCACCCCAAAGAAAATCTTGATTTCACAAATGAAAATGGTTTAGTAATAGAGTTCGAGTAACCAGAATGTTGTCGCTAATAGACGACCAATTAATTAAGCATAAATATAAATATATAACTATAGGTGGTGGGTGCAAAAATGGGCAGCAATTTATACATGTGTGTGTGTGTGTGTGTGTGCGCGTGTGTGTGTGTGTGTGTGTGTGTGTGTGTGTGTGTGTGTGTGTGTGTGTGTGTGTGCATGTGTGTGTGTGTGTGTGTGTGTGTGCATGTGTGTGTGTGTGTGTGTGTGTGTGTGTGTGTGTGTGTGTTGTGTGTGTGTGTGTGTGTGTGCGTGTGTGTGTGTGTGTGCGCACGCGCATATGTTTGTGTGTGTGTGTGTGCGCGCGCGCACATGCGTGCATGTTTGTGTGTGTATGCGTGTGCGTGTACACATTTAAATAGTGTGAGGGTTGTGAAAACCCAATGGGTCAAAAGCTAATGTCCTAATGCCAAGTGGATGAACAAGAGGTTGGCTAGACTACCACGTGGATGACATGTGGAACATGGATGACGGGGTAGTGGAACTTTGAAATACATAATTTTTTATCCAAAGGTCAAATTAGGCTAAAATTATATATCATCTAAAACATCTCACTGAGATGAACACAATGGTGACATTTATTTCAAGTTTTGAAGACAAACTGGTTTTTTTTACTATCCCGTCTCTTTAATTATACAAGGGATATTGTATTAACAAGTGAACGCTTGATGAAGGTTGAGGTGGGGTGTTTATAGGTGGTATCAGATCATACAGGTTCAACACTTGGATTGGATGGGCTCTATCATGAGCAAGTAGTAGCAGGCTCCTACAAAGGGGTATCATGTTAATTTTTATAAAATTAACAGTATTAACATTGAGGTGCTAAAAGTTGGTTTGCGAATGATTGATTGCATTTGTGATTGATGTGTTTATTCCATGATTTGGTCATGTAGCATGGACTAACAATTGACATGTTTCATTATTATTGATGATCGAACAGTTGAGTTGACAGGTATACTTTGTTGACTATACAAGCATGTATTTGGATGCCCAAAATTGTTGATTAAATGACATGGATGTGCTAACATGGGTTGTTGTTACAACTAGCTTGACATAACAACTCTATAGAATCAAGATCATGGGCATGATGTCTTGTCTTTTAATTATATTATAATGTCTCTAATGATTGTGTGCAAATGACAGCACATCACTTGCAACAAAAGATAGTAAAAGACAGAGTAATGAGGAATGGAGTGGTACAATATATCTTTGATCATCCATAGCATGGAAATGAAGAGGCCACAAAAAATGAATAGAAATATAAGTTGGCCAACGAGGAGGGGTAAACTCTCTTGATTGGATCGATACCTTGATGATCCTAAGGGATAAGATCAAAAATTTTAAGGCAAACAATGAAATACTGGTAAGAGCTCAGGAGAGGCAAGTTGAAATAAATGCAATCATCTTGAAAGGCCTCTCAAACTTACAGAGACAAAGGAAATATTAGTTGGGAACCAATCATAGAGATAGGAAAATCCTTTAGAAATTAAAAGAGAAAACAAATGGGGAAAATGGTAGCAGATCCCAGAAGAGGCATAGGCGAGAGAGTGAAGACACCATGAAGGGAAATGCACTATTAAGTACCCCATAAAGAATAACTAGCACATATGTGCATCACTTTAGTAGACCTTCTATTTCTACTCCCAGGAGACACCATCATCATTCCCATCATTATCATTAAAGAAGGAGAGAAAAGGAATATATGCCAGAGGAATTTAAGAAAGACAAGCCACCCACATCTAATGGAGACCTAAATAGATATGAAGATGTAGAAGCCTGTTTGGTTAGCATGAAGAAATTTTTCAAAATCCATGACTATTTTGAGAACATGAAAGCCAAAATTGCCACTTATAGTTTCAAGGGAAAATCGGACATATGCTAGGAAGACTTGAATAATGTCAAAGGCATCGTTGAATAAGAATTGACTTGGAATGAATTTGAGAAGTTGTTCAAAAGTCAATATTTACATAGAGATATTATGACAATGAATAAAAAGAATTCTATGAACTTAAGATGGGGCAATTGACGGATGATGAGTATGTCACCAAGTTCCTGGAACTATTATTATATTTGTCATATCTCAAATATGAGAAGGCCAAAATCCAAATATTTGTCAATCTATTCCCAATGGCATTCATAGACCGAATTGAATTGTTAGAACCTCAAACATTTATTGATGCCATTAAGAAATTGAAACATTGCTATGAGCAAGCAAAGCGAAGGTTGGAAACCAAAAGTAGTTGAAAATAGAATTACAACATTGGAAATAAAAAGAAATTACCTAAGAAAATAATGGAAAATAAGGGAGACACACACCTAGCCAAGGCAAGTCAATTTGAGGAAAAATTTGACCTTGTTGCTAAAATCCATGGGTATCATCCAACAACAGATTGACGCAGAGATGAGACAAAAGAGAAATTAAAATGTTTGACCTATGGTAAGAACAATAGGAAAAGGACTATGCACACCAAATAAATGCAAGGAAAAATATTTACAATACCTATGAAGTTCATACAATGGGTGATGTAGCACCGAGTTTTCCCAGAACTGATGTAGCCATGGGAAATCACAAGGAAGATCACCAAGTGTCCGTCATTGAGATGGAAGGTAAGATGTGTAATCAATTTGTTTCCATTTTTATTTATCTTGGTTCTAATTACAACTATGTCATTCTGGAGTTGGTGGAAAATTACAAATTAACTAAGGAATTGCACACAAAGCCATGTTTAGTTCAAATGGAAATAGGAGAAAAGAGAAAACTTAGCCATTGGATGAAATCATGTGCATTTGAGCTCAACAACATGCCCACAACAACACATTTGAATTTTTTTCCATTTGGTGCATACAACATGTTAATTGACATGGATTGGTTGTACATGCACAAAACCAAAGTGGATTGTTATGAAAAAACAATTGAATTCCTCGACGATGTCAGAAAAATAAAAGTTTTCCAAGGCAAGGGAAACCCAATTTTAGTAAGGTTAATCGCAGCAATGCAGGCAAAATGCAGTTGTCGAAAGGGTTGTAAATTATTTGCTATGCGAATTTCCAGTGATAAGGAAGTCAGTGACAATGTTTCACAAGAAGAAATTGAGATGCTAAAGAAATGTCTCATGTTGCACAATATGAGGATGGGTTTCCAGTAGATATATTTGGTTTATCTCCTCAAAGGGAAGTTGATTTCTCTATTGTATTGGTTCCTGGAGCAGCATAAACGTCCAAAGCACCATATCAGATGAGTATGTCAGAGCTAGTTGAGTCAATATTGTATTTGAAAGAAATGCTTGATAAGGGTTACATTCAACCAAGTGTATCACCATGGGGAACTCCGGTGTTATTTGTGAAGAAAAATTATGGGAAGCTCTAACTCTATATTCATTATAGGTTATTGAATAAAGTAAGCATTAAGAACAGGTACCTATTACTGGAAATTGATGATTTATTTGATCAATTGGGGGGAGTAGCAGTCTTCTCCAAGATCGATTTGAGGTTTGGATATCATCAAGTATATATCAAAGAATAATAAATTCAAAAATTTCTTTTTGGATGAGGTACATGCACTACAAGTTTTTGGTGGTACCCTTTGGGCTTACTAATTCCCCTTCCACTTTCATGTGTCTAATGAATAGTGTGTTGCGTCCTTATTTATATAACTTTGTCATTGTTTTTTTTAATGACATCTTGGTGTACTCAAGAACTAAAGAAGAGCGTGAAAAGCACCTGGTTGTAGTGTTACAACTGTTGAGGGAACACAAGATTTATGTGAAGATTAGGAAATGTGAAATTTTCCAATCACAGATACATTACTTGAGACACATCATCTCCAAGGAGGGGATTTCAATCGATCTAGAAAATATCAAGGCCATAATAGAGTGGTCAACATCGAAGAATGTGAATGGCGGCATATCACTCATTGATTGGTAGGCTACTATAGAATGTTCATCATGAACTTCTCCAAGCTAGGCCACCCATTACATCCTTGCAAAGGAAAGGAAAGAAACTCGATTGTACAATTGAATCTCAATAAGCTTCGAGTAGTTGAAGCTGTTTCTCACTAATACACTAGTGTTGATGATTACAAATCTGGACAAGGATTTTGTGGTATGTACGGATGCCTACAAGGAAGGGCTCAATAGAGTATTAATGCAAGAAGGACATGTAGTTTTCTATGAGTCTCAGAAATTAAATGAGCATAACATAAAATATGTGACTCATGTTCTAGAGTTAGCTACCATTATTCATGTATTGAGAATGTGGGGGAATTATCTCCTCAACAGAAGATTCAAACTCATGACAGATCATGGTGGACTCAAATATTTGTTTGATTAACCTAAGTTGAACACAAAACAAGCTAGGCAACTAGCCATACTTAGCGATTTTTACTTTGAAATCAAGTATATCAAAGGCAAAGAATAGGGATGTTGATGAACTCAATAAGAGGATTCAATTGAATCGCCTGGAAGCCATAAGCTCTTATAAAGTCAACTTGGTGGAAAGGGTCAAAAATTCAAGACAACATGATGAGAAATATCATCAAGTGAAGGAAAAGCTACAACAAGAAGGCGAGGATGAGGAATATCATCTCACATATGATATCCTAGTTAGATTCAAGAACAAAATCTACATACCAAATAATGATGATTTGAAGAGGCTTATAATGAGAGAGTTCCATGAGAAACCATATTCTGACCATTTGGGATATCAAAAGACTCTCATGGCCATCAAAAATTATATTACTACCCAACTTTGAAGAAGGAAGTGGCTAATTTTGTTTCTAAATGCCTAGAATGTCAGCAACTAAAGGATAAATCTAAACATCCAGCAAGATTATTGCAGCCCATTCCCATTCCAAAAAGGAAATGGGAAATAATCTCCATGGATTTAATTATTGATTTTCCAAGAACCTCCATACAACATGATGCGATTATGCCATTAATTAAAAATTTGAGCAAGGTGGCCCATTTTGAGGTAGTCAAATCCACCAATTCAGCTAGTGAGGTGGCTCAAATTTTCATAAAGGAAATTGTGAGGTTGCATGGAGCTCCCAAGAGAATCATTCAGAAAAAGATGCCAATTTCACTTCAATGTTTTGGAAGGATCTATTTCCATCAGTGGGGACTGAATTGGCCTTTAGTACAGCTTATCATCCATAGATGGATGAGAAAAAAAAAGAGAACAAATAGGATCCTTAAAGACATATTGAGGATGTATGTGTCCAATTGTAGAATTTTCATATAACAATGGGTACTAGGAGTCCATATATATGAGCCCATTTGAGGAACTTTATGGAAATATTTTAAATACTCCTATCAGTCGGAATCACCCATTGAACAGGGTCCTTATTAGGCCTGATATGCTAAAAGATATGGAGCAGCAAATGTAGATTATATAACATAATCTGAAGGTGGAATAGGACAAACAGAAAATATATGTTGATCAACATAGGGTACATAAAGAGTTCCAAGTTGGGGAACATGTTTATTTGTGTATTAAACCCAAGAAAATTTCCTTAAATATTGGGTCATGTGCCAAGCTAGCACCACAGTTTTATGGACCTTTCAAGATCCTTGAAAGGATTGGGCAAGTGACATATAGGCTAGCCTTACCTCCCTCAGTAAAATTCCATGACATTTTCCATGTTGCTTTGTTAAAAGATATCTACATGATCCTAATCATGTGATTGATTGGTTTGTGCTATAGGTGGAACTAGAGGGAGAGTTCTAGTAAGATTCATTATGCATCCTAGAATAGAGGAGCATCACACTCCAAAATCAAGCAATCGAGTGAGTCAAAGTGTAGTGGAGGCACTTTTGGCCTGAGGAAGCCATTTGGGAATGGATGACTCAATGACGGCACATATCCTTTTTTGTTTGTTGGTTGAAGCAAATGTATATAAATTGTAAATATTGTACATATCTATGTATATAAAGATCCATAAAAAGTATGTGTTATTTTAAGCATGTCTTTCGTATTGCATTTGGACAAGAACACCGGGGATGGTGTTCCCAAAAATGGGAGGGGTTTGTGACAACCCCAATTATTTGCACTCGTTTATGCAATGTAAATATTTTTACATAATGGTTTGAGCAATGGGACACATATTCCAAATACAGAGGAGGGTAGTTTCTTTGGATTTTTAATCACTATGACAGCTAAGGAGGCTGGTAGATGTGCATTCTAAATAAGTTGGAACATGCCATTAAGAGGAAGCTATAAAAGAGAAGAAGGGCCATGATTCCTTGGAGAAAAATGCAAGCAAGAGAGCCGGATAGAGATGTTGAGAAATTATGCCCAAAGCGCGTAAGTGAAGAGTGGGTTGTTGAATTAAAATTAAAAGACAAGGAGACTTGACACACTTGTCATTGGAAGACAAGATTATGTTAGTAGGGTCAATGTCTAAAGGTTCACAAGGAAAATATAATTTGAATTGTTGAGGGTAGCATAGTAGTGGAGAGAATATTTCGAGTTGTGGGGAAGGCATTGGTAAAAAAGGGGATAAAAGAACATAGTCAAACAAAGAATAGGGCCTAAACATCAAAGAGAAGAAAGAAAGGCAGGTTTGATAGTCTTGGAAGAGTGAGAACATATAGGAGCGAGGAGACAACATTTGGTTGGCAAGAAGTAATGAATAAATCACTTCCAGGTGGGGAAGAAATTGCCTCTCGAGTCTCGAGTGGCCAGAGGGTGGATATGGTCATTCTCAGCAAATATCGAAGGGCTATGGCGGAGGAATTATTCCTGGGAAAATTCCTAGAGGATTTATGGATAGCTTCCTTTTTTTATGTTTCATTTTTATGTGGTTATTGAGTCCCCAAGTTGGGTGTAACCATGGTATTCATATTTTAAGGGTGGAGATAGCAAGTTGCTAGACTCCCTGTGCATTTTGTTTCTTGCAAATTAGCTGGATGGTGCAGGTGGAAATATCTCTAGAGTCCCTGGAACAACTGAAGGTTGTGTTTCAACCCTTGAGAAGAGGAACCCTCAGTCTCTATAACCTCGCTTAGGGGTGATAAATGCAAGTGATAATTGGTTATAACTATCTATGGTTGGGTGGAAAGTCAAAGTCCTAAACTCAGTTGCCCAAAAAACTCACAAGATAAGTGTTCCTCATGTATTTTCCATGATAATGAATGTATGTTAAGTTTATGGTTTGAAATGGTACTATTTTGCATGAAACATGATTTCTTTAGTATTACTTACAGGATTGACAAACATGTTGTATTGATATTTAAAGGTGTTGGGATAGTGTGTAAGAATATTGGTTATGTCTCCTCTTTTATCCGTATTGACTTTTCATTTTATATTATGTTATTATTCAAGTCTTTAGAGATCAATATCCTGGTGTTGGGTCTACACATCCATTTTATTAAGGAATCAGTCCAATTGATCTATATTTTTTGTTGTGCAAGTCACAGTCTCATGAGTTTGAATGATAATTTTAAAAGTTATTGTACTCCACACAAATTTGCAACTCTACTATGCACTTGTTAATGTTGAATCTCTCATGGTTGAGTGCCATAATATGTATATTGTCTCAATGTGGATATGTCATGGTAAATCCATGCTTGAATTATTGGTTTTAGCCATGGTGTTCAACTTGATTGATAATCTACTAGTGGGTATTCATATATTGGTTATTTCTGTTAACCATCTACCTGGAAACCCCCCTTCATAAACTATAGTAACATGAAATTTTTTTGACTACTGGTTTTCCTTAGCACTACATACAATGTGGGGTAGCACAATGGAGATTACTTTCCCCTCGTTGGCGTATGGGCCTGTTTATTTTATATGCATTTTGCTCTAAGCCCTTCATTAATTTCAACCCAAGTTCTTGGGTCAGTATTTCTATCTTTCTCAATCTTAGGGATGAGAGGGGAAGTTCTCCTTATTATAGATAAGATTGCTTTAACATATAGAGGACTTGGTTTATACTTCTTAGATGGGCATGATATTGCCTTCAAGCCACATGCATGATGGGGATATGTCCTTGCGTACAAGTACTCCTCCATTTGATTTTGGTTGTCTTCAAATGTTTTGATATGCCAAATTGATCACCAAGGGGAGACCACAGAACTTTGAAGGGCTAAATGGAGAAATTCCTAATCTAGATGAAAATGTTCCTGATCAGTATTTTACATTACAGTCACGAAATGAGAGAGGGAAACCTTGTTGTAAGCTCAGGAGGGATAGCGCAAGAGTGTGCTTCATAAAACCTTAATGCATGTGGTGATACTCTAGTGCAATTCTAGACATTTGTAGAACCATAGCAGCCAATCCATGGTTGAATACTTTCACAAATGATGCATAGTGTAGAGGGGAAGGAAAACCTTATCTTATATCCTCAGTGTTATAACCTTATCCATGAACTTGGATAATGTATTGGGTCACACGTCGATCAACTTAAAATCTAAGTTTTTAGCCATATGACCGTAGTGCAGGGAAAAGAGTGGAAGCTCACACAATCAACAACTAAGAGTGAGTGAGAGGAATCATCGACTGGGAAGAAGCCTGGGATGATGTAATCCTGGAGGTTACATTCTCAGAAGTCCACAAGAAGTCGTGCAATAGAAAGGTCTAGCTGACGAGGACTAGGATGGTATGGCAAGGCTAGTTGTGTAGAGTGTGCCATGATGACTTGGAGTTCGTGCATTAGCTAATATAGGAACCAGCTTCCGTGTAGAAAGGGGCTTATTGTAATATTGAGAAAAGGTAAGTGGGACCTGCTTAGACAAGAAATTTTGCAATAGTTGACAGAAGATTTATTATCCTGGAGCCCACTTCCCAGAGGTAACAAGGTGCAGTGTCCACAAGAGGGTTAGGTTGACCTAGCATCAAGAAAATTTGGCATAAGACACATCACTTAACACAACAGTCTGCGGCCTTTAAATTTTATAAAGGAAATCAATGCAAGATCAAGGCCTAGGAAAGCCTTATGTCTCTGTACCTTCACATCATGTATGAATGGGAATAATACAGAGGGAGAAATTTGATTGGTTCATGGAGATGGCATGGAAAACACAATGGTGTTAGCATGGAAAACACAGTGATGTGATGATGTCAGCATGACATCAGCATGGGGGACATGTGGAATGTGTTTTTGGTGCTTTCAGGTGGCCAATGTGGCCAAAATTGGGTGACACATGTCACCTCTCATGAGGTGACACATGGAATTAACAACATAAGCATGATGTCACCCTAGCAGGTTGGGTTTTCGTTACAAGAGCAGGGTCATTGGAGTAGTTAAGCAAGGGTGTGATTCAATGGACTAATTAGGAGAATTATTCATGCAAGAGGAGAGACTCACCAAGGCACGTAAGATCGAAGGCTATTTCCCAGGAGTATTTAATGGAACACACATTTGAAAGGAGTGGAATGATGTGACCCTAGCTATGGTGGCATATACGTGAGCCTCGCAGTTTAACCATTGGCACAATGACAGAACCACCTTACAGGTCAGCTCGGAAGGCCACCCTTGAAGAAAATTTTGATTTAGGAAATGAAAGGGATAGGTAATAAACCCTGTTTAATGGGAATTTTGTGGCTAATAGACGTCTTGTCAACTAGGCATAAATATACATATATAACTATAGGTGGAGGGCACAAAAAGGGGTGGCGGTTGATATGTGTGTGTGTGTACACATTTAAATAAAATGGTTGTGAAAATCGAACCCATGAATGGGTCGACAACTAATGTTTTAACACCAAATGGATGAATGCAAGGCTACCTAGATTACCACATGGCAGATAGATGACGGGAAGTGGAACTTTAAAATGCCACACACTTTGATCTAGAGGTCGAATCAGGCTAAATTATATATTCGTCGAAAAAGTCTCATTGATATGACACAATGGTGACATATATATATATATATATCTTATTATAATATTATATATATCCCATCTCTCTAACTGTACAAGGGAGATTTGGTTAACAAGTGAAATATTTATTGAGGTTGAGGTGGGGTGTTTACACGACTAAATAAATTGAAAATTGTCTTCCAGTAACACTTTATTTAAAGTGAGGCTAAGTTGTGCTAGGGTTACAGTTTAATTTTGTGGAATTTTCTACAATCCTTGTTTTTGTAGGAAACTACTAGCATCTAGCTAGGCAATGTTTCATATTTGGAAACTATCACTTTTATTCATTATAATTTACTTAATGAGTAGCCACGTGGGTGGGGAAACAACCCCTCCTACAAAAAAACAGTGATTGGTGTAAATATGTCCAATGCTAGAGGTTCTAGAGCTAATAATGGAGAATGAAATACCAATGGCAATCCTATTTCAAGAACAGATGTACACTCCAAGTAGAAAAAATCCCAAAATATGAGGTTCGACCCCAAAAACTAGAAGGTTACACGCAATATGTGAAAAACCATGCTCTCATTTGTAACTTTATTGGGATATAGCCTTTTTAGAAGGATCTAGTCAAATGGATCTAAAACAAATGGCAACCAAAAGGTCAAATCGATTTAGAATTTAGGTTCAAAGGATTATTTACAATAATATTCCCTAGTTTAGAAGATAGGGCTCGTCTATTTGAAAATGGTCTTTATTTTTTCAACAACACAGGCTTTTTCATAAGATTCTTGGAGGAACATTATAACTCTGAAAAAGACCTTTTTTTAGCAGCACCAATGTGGGTGAGGATTTTTTATTTACCCAAAGAAATTTGGGATCTAGAGTACCTCGAAGGAATAGGAAACTCAATAGGTGGATGGTATACCTCATATGCCAAAATATGTGTTTATATGAATATATCCCAACCTTTATAGGAGTCCATTGAAATTTCCTATCATGATGAAGTTTGGTGCCAACCTTTGCATTATGAACATGTTCCTTTCTGGTGCTACTAATGCCACAAGTATGATAATTTATTTTGAGATTTCCTGATTTTCCAAGCATAATTATAGGTATAAACCCAAAATTTAAATCCTTAAGGGTTTTAAAATATTACCTCCATAAAGAGGAACCCTAAAAATTAGTCATTCTAGTGGGATCCAATCCCACCTCAATGGAAAATAAGTATGTGGTGATTTTAAATCTATATGAAGATATTGAGCTACCTACAGATCTGATGAATCTAAACTCAAATGCAAAGAAACCCCTAGCCAAATTATCTCTAAAGAGGAAGTCCTAAAAAACTTCCCCTGCAATCCTAAACTCGGATGCACCCATGCCAAACATAGTGGAAATGGATATAGAAGAATATGTTGAGACTTTGAGAAATGATGAACAAATCTTGCAAAATTTTCTTAAGGAATGGAAAAACAAAGACCCTAACCCCATTCTAAAGCACCAGAAAGCATAGTATCACCAAATATATCTTAGATTGAAGACCTAGACAATGTCAACCGATGGAGAATCAAGATCACTTGTCAAGGGTTTGGGCATACACACTCAAAGTGGTAAAGGCAAAGGTCAAATGCATAAGGAATTCAAGAGAATGGGTAGATGGACAACCAAATCTTCAACCCAGGAAGTCAAGGGACATTTAGATAATACAGGTTAGGTGACAATATTTTTGGAGATGTTTTCATCCTCCAAAACTTCTACTAAATGAAGATCATTTCTTGGAATATTTCCAGCCTCAATATCCAGAGTAAGAAAATATATCGCAAAGATAGAATAAAAAGGGAAAACCCATTTATTTTCATGTTACAAGAAACAAAAATCTCAAGTGAAAAGGTTCGGGTAATTGTTGATAGATGTTGGAACGGTTGTGAAGGATCACTCTAAATACCAAAGGGAGTGTTGCGGTAATTTATATTCTTTGTAACCCCCTCGAAGTCACATTTCCAGGTTGGGTTGCATTACTATGCATTCTCTCAAGTTGGTTTCATAACATTGGAGAAAAAGAGATGGGGTGCTTGATAGTTATTTACGGCCCTCATATTCCCATGGAAAAATTGGCCTTCTTTTTATACATGTGAACAATTAGGTCTATCCATCAAGACAAGATATTCATCTTTGGTGGAGATAAAATATCATCGAATATCTAGTGGAAAATAAGGGAGGTATTAGGAGACTTAACTTCGAGGAACAATAGTTAGTGGAGCTTATTCATGAATTTAAGGTGGTCTATCTCAAAAACATCAATAGGATCTACACTTGGAATAATTGTAGAGGAAATCACCAAACATCTAGTAGGTTAGATCGATTTTTAGTATCTAAAGCCTTATTGGATAGAGATGTTTGTGTTGAAGTATACATTCTTCCAAGCATAGGCTCTTACCACTAGCCAATCCATTTGGAATTGGATATGAAAGCTACTCCTCACAATTGCCTGCTTAGATTTGAAAGTTTTGGTTAGAAGACCCTGATTTTCTAGCCAAACACTAAACTTGTTGGGAGGATTTGCAAGTTCAAGGTTGGAATCACATGCACACCTTCCAAATCAAGCTCAAGGAATTTAAGCTAATACTCAAAGAATGTAACAAAAGGAGTTTGGTTATATCTCTACTAAGAAATGGGTTCTAGAGTCATGCATGCAATAGATTCAACAACAGATTATTCAGAATGGATGAATAGATGATTTGATTATGGAAGAAGGATATTTGATTAATCAACTTAAGCAACAACAAAAATAGGAAGATACAATATGGAAGAAACATTCCCATGTGAAATGGGTAAAATAAGGAGAGAGGAACTCCAAATTCTTCCATAAATCCATGATCAAACATCATCATCACAATAGGATATTCTCTCTTTCCTCTAGGAATGGACAATGCTTGGTACAACATGAGGAGTTGGAACAAGAACTTGTATTTTATTACTATTCCTTTCTCATAGAGACCTCTCCAAACAAATATGCTACTATTCAATTTATCACTTCAAATATCCCTAAACTCATTCACTCAAATCGTAATGAGGCCCTGATAATGGAAGTTTCATTTGTAAAGGTGTAAGGGGTGGTAATGGAAATACCCAAGAATAAAGCCCATGGTCCAGATGGCTTTACCACAAAATTCTTCTAGGCCTATTGGCCCTTCATCATCTCTGAAGTGCAAGCACTGGTTGAAGAATCTTGTCATTCTCAAAAGTTATGGCTAGGTATTAATGCCACTTTTATTAATTAAATTCCTACATTAGGAAATTCGGATGATCCCTATTGATTCTAACTAATTTCTTTTTGTAATTTAATTTACAAAATTATCTCCTTAGCCATTATGAATCATCTTAAACTGTTATTAAATAGTATCATCTCTCCTAAGCAAATTGGCTTTGTGAAAGGCCATCAAATTCTTGATAGGATTGTCATACCCCATGAGGTGACTCATTCATTGAAGAAATATAAATGTGTTAAAATGCTTATAAAATTGGACATGTCTAAAGCTTATGACTTGGAATACCTTCTTCAAACTCTTTAGGCCTTTGTTTTTTTTTCCCAATGGATCAAGTGGATCAAATTCTTTATCTAAACCCCATTTTATTCTATTCTCTTGAATGGCTTTCCGACTATGACTTTTAATCCCTCTAGAAGCCTCCACTAGGGAGAACCTATTTTTCCTTTTCTATTCATCTTGGTAGTTTAGGGATTGGGAAGATATCTAAAAAAATCCAGGATTCAAGTTATTAATAAGGGTCTAGGCCTTTATGGTAATGATCTTCCCATCACCCATCAACAATTCATTGATGACATCATGCTCTTTTCCATGCCCACATGAGGGAGACCATGGTTGTGAAATATATCCTTAATGAATTTATGGAGGCCTTAGGGACATTGATAAAAGGGGAACAACCTAATGTCTATTTCCTTAACATTGATGATATTTTTCAGAGACATCTATCTCGTCTCTTGGACTTTTAAATAATAAATATCCCTTTTAAATATCTAGGAACACCTCTAGTTGAAAACTCCTTGTGATCCACTTGTTGGAAAGGAATTTTACAAATGATATCAAATAACCTTGATAGTTGTGCATTCTAATCTCTCGATATTGTATGTTATCTTGTTCTCCTCAATTTTATTCTCCAATCTTTTCCTCTATATCAACTATTATCTTTAGTTGCTCCTAAATTTGCTTTCAAGTCTATTACCTTCCCTTACATAGACTTCCTTCAGAGAGGAGCAAATAAGAAGAATAAATAGTCATTATTTGTTTGGGAAAAGCTTTGTATTCCTAATCTAGTTAGGGAATTAAAATTGAGAGACCTAAAGTTCCTAAATAAAGGATTCAAACAAAAATTATGGTGGTGTTAGCTTTAGGGAGGAGTTGAACTTTGGAAACAAATATGGGAAAAGAAATATGGCCACTCCTCCTATCAATAAGAAAGTTTTCGAGCAACTGAGTAATCTATAGGTTCATCCATATGGAATATTGAACTGCCACACTAGAACTTAATTCAAAGTCATGCCTTTTGGGGGATTTGGGATGGATGTTTCACATTATTATAGAAAGATGCTTGGAAACAAATATCGTGATTGAGAGATTGAGTTGATCCCATAGATTTATAAACATTTACTTCAAAGCTCCAATGCCTTAATTTAGCAGACTTTCAGAAACCAATTCGAGGTCTCGGGTTATGGTGGGAATGGAAATTATTTGAAGATCTTCCATGACATCTATCTCTCTCTTCTTAGCCTATTTTAGCTAAGGAGTTACGAAATCATAAAATATCCATTTCTTGAGATCAAGACAAACTCCAATGGGGTTATCAAACAAAAGGAATATTTACCATCAAGGAAGCCTACTCTCTTATATTTGGCTATTGTTGGGTTGAATAAATAACATCATGTTACCTAGTTTTTCACCCATTAGCCATAAAAATCCCTATAACTCATTCATTTTTGCATTATCCTACCACTATTCGATGAATAATCAACCATCACAGATATAGAAGATGCAATAAGGTAAAAGTCCAATATTTTCCTAGTTCTATGTGTTTTGCTTTATAAATTCGGCTCAATTTGCATAGGTTAAGAAAATTAACACATTTTGTAGCCTTAACAACATTCCATAGTTGAATTGAAGGTTCATGTAGACTTAGTGGAAGACAAATAAGCCCAAGCACATGAATAGATGCCAAATCACTCGTACATGGTATTCCACCTAATGGGCGCAAGAAAAAGTTCATTGGTTGATCACAATAGAAAAATAAAAAATTCAGTCAACTATGAGATGGCACATGAACCTAACCTCTAGACTACTTGACAATAGATTAAAATTTCAACAAGTGTGATAAATATTCAAGGAACGAGAAATCAATTGAATGATGATGTTTCTAATATCAAATATTTCTATGATTTTCTCCCTTGATAGTGAATCATAGAAATTATAATTTTAATAAAAATTAAAAACTTAATTGTCATTCACCAATCAGATTTCTAGCAATCAGTTTCTCAAGTTGTTATTAGAAAAGACACTATATATATGCTTCACTGAAAAGCGAAGAGATATCCATTATCATTATGCTTTCCTTTGTTAATGATGGCATTTTTTATTATGTACACATTGTTCTAATTTAATAAATGTTCTTCCTACTGTTACAATTGTGCTTTAATGAGAAGAGTATACATTTTATCATCAAGTTCTCATAGTAATTTTAGATCTCATGTTCTAGAAAGAGGCCCCCCCCATTGTGTACGAGAAGTGTAATTTAATTCCTTTTCATTTATATTTCTTTGCTTTCAAACACTCTATTTTTATACTTTATTTCTCACCATTTAATTCTATAAAATTTCACTCATTTATTTTCGCTATTTTTGTAAATATCAAACGCTTGAATAGAAATTGAAAAACCACACAATATTTACCAGTCATATTTGCAATTATTTATTTACTTCAACATTCATTTTCAGTATTGGATTTATACATATGTTAGGATATCTTTCATAGCATGGTAGGCATATCATCATTTCAAAAATGAATGAATTTTAGGTCTTGCATACACACTTTATTAATTCCATTTGCTTTCATAATTACTTTTTTGGTATTTTTGATTTCTTACAAATAATTGTAGTTATATTTCATTGATTAGAAAATGAAAAGTCTTTCATAGCATAAAATTCCTTTTAATTTTCATAGATTAGAGTTCATAGAATAAACTGCCTTTATCTTTCATAGAATATAATTTGATTGTTTTCATAGGATAAGGTTGTCTTTACTTTCTTCAGATTATAATTTCAAAGATTTCACAGAATATATTGCTTCTATTTTCCATAGATTAGAAACTGAATTTTTTCATAATATATACCATTCTATCATTGTCCTAGAAGTTAGTTTATTTCTTAGATTATATTCATTGCTTTCTAGATTAGATTTTATTGTTTTCTTAAAATAGTCTATTCTCACTTTCATAAAGTTGAAGTAGTAAATATTTACTGCCTTTACTTTCACCAAACATGTGTGTGATCTATTTAGATTTCATCTCATAATTAGAATCCAATTGCACATCTTAGAATCAATTTTACATCCTTTGATCAATTATTTATTGCTTTCAATAAAGCATAATTCTTCTTTAGCATTAAAATTGATAAGTTAATACCCTAGCACATATAGTGTAGTATATTTCATAAGTGTACAAACTTGGATTGACATTTTAATGTAAGTAATTTACCACTCAATTAATTACCCAATATTTTTGTCATTGTTGCCAGGGAAGTATGCATAGGCATTAGCTTTCAATTTAAAATATGTTTTTATTTATACAACTCTCATTAGGAAGAGTGGTAAGATGAGAGGTAAGAACTTGCACATCACTATTACGGGATTATTTCTAACCAAGGTTGTTGAATTGCATCTAATATGTAGATGCATAAAAATAAGAATTCATTTTAGAATCCATGTATAGGAAAATATACTCTTGGGGTATATTTGTTAGAACTTTAGATCCAACATCATCAACCACCCCCACTAGACGACATGGTGCAATAAGAGCCACACCACCATCCATTTCAGGAATTCCAACTTTTGCATGTAGAAGGAGACTTCCTAAGGTACGAAGAACATAGATTATAACTAGGGAATAACCATCTTATTCCATTGAACCAGTGGTAGAGGAACCTATATCTCCATCTGAGGTAGTCATTTATTTCTTCAATAGAGGAACAACTCTTCGACAAGAATTAGATGTACCTACTAAAGAATAAGAAGAAGGAAATTTATCTGGAGAACCATTAATAGAAGAACCATAAGAGGAAAATAAATTTGAAGAACCTTATTACCTTATTTCATAAGGCTCAATGGAAGAAGGTGAAGGAGAAATATTTCCTCCAAATGGACATGAAACAGTAATAGGAGGAGGATAAGGAAGAGAATGACCACCACCTAGAGGTGGTATAGGAGAAATAATACCTCCTCTTGGTGGTGGAAGGGGCAGTAGAAGTGAAGGTAGAGGAAGAGGAAATGATGGAGATGGTGACTATGAAGAAGATCTTTATGGATTCCCCATTCAAGATACTGACACTAATGTTAGTATGAAAAACATGTCACTGTTAGTATTTCCTAACTTCCATGGTACAAGAACAAAAGACCCAGAAACTTTTCTCTTTGAATTTGAAGTATTATGTGGGCCTTATGATTATTTACTAGATTCTTAAAAGTTGAAATTGTTTCTAGCCACACTAAAACATGAAACTCTTAAATAATTTATGGGTCTAGGTACTAAATCAATAAGATCATGGGATGATATGAGAATATTTTTTTATAAAAATATAAAGGCTATTGTATACATCATGATCTTAAAGAGGAAATATTTAAAATGACTCAAAAGGAAGATGAGAGCCTTGAGGATTTGGTAGAAATATTTGTATATATTATTAAGTGGGAAAATTTGCATAACCTAGGCTTGGATACACTAAAAACCCTCTTACTTAGAGCTATTAGGGATAAGTGGATTGACCTTATTAACCTAATAGGTAAAGAATATGTGTCTCAATTATCATTTGAATAAATTTGCGAGTTGTGCAAACACATATCAAGAGGGAAAATAAAGTATGGCAGAAATCTTAGAGATCCAGTTATTGCACAAGTAAATCTACATCAGAATTAGTAAGTCGAGCCAAACTTGGAAATTTTCTTGATAATTTTAAAACATATATTCTTGGTAATCTTAGTGAACAAATTGATATTTTAAGAATGAAAAACAAGAAAAAAGTTGAGAATGTTTCTTTGTCTATAATATGTCATAGATGTAGACAAAAACATGCATTAAGAGAATGTCCACATGAAAATATTGAAATGTGTGTTACCTATGCAGAATCACATGCTACGGAATATTTCCCATCACTACCTGGGTTGAATTTTTTTCACCAAGAAGATAGCTGAACGAGTCAAACACTAGAAAAAGTTTTCTTTTTTGCTCCTAAAAGGCCTTGGCAACGTTGAAAACTAGGTATGATGCAAGATCCCAATTCACAATCTCAATCTTATGCACAAAAACCTCAAAATAATTGGAGTACCCCTCTGCCATGGAAAACTTGGCCACCTCAACCCCAAAACCCATCTTGATCACAAGGTTAGCAAGGATCCTATGGTAGAAACCCACAATATCCTTGATATGTCCCTCAATATCCTCAATACAAGTCTCAAAACTATTCTCCACCACCACAACCTCCACAACCTCAATTTCACCCATTTTTGTTTACATGCCAACATTTTCCATTACCACCCACTCAATTACCTAAAATACCAAATCAATTACCTACACAACCTATTCCAAACCCAAACAATAAAGTACCACAACAACCCACTTACAGTGTTGAAGTATGAAATTTATGAACTTACATGAGAGGTCCCTTAGATTTGAATGATATCCATATTAGATCTCGGAGAGTTATACAAAATAAAAAACCTCTTGTTGTCATTAAACAACATAAAGAGAATGAAAATACTGAAAAGGAGGGAACTCCTAAAAAGGAATAAATTCCTGACAAGATAGATGACAATGAAATAAGACCAACCTCTACTACTCCTTTAGTATAAAAACCCTCTATATCCTTACAAAACCCTCCTTTCCCAAAGAGATCGCAAATAGAAAGAGGTGTAGAGGAACAATTAATTTTTCCAAATTATGACATGCTAGATTAGTTAAAGAATGTTTGCACTAAAATTACTTTACTTCAAGCAATAAAGGATATTCCAATTCTTGCAAAAAGAATAAAGGGTTGTGTATTAAAAAGCCTGGTAGAAAAAGAAAAGAAATACAAATGGTTCAATTCATTGGAAAAATTGTAGAACTTGTGATGGGAAAAACTAGAATTAAAAAGTACTTGGATCTAGGAAGCCCAATTGTAAAAATCCACATTAATAATGTTGAAGTCACAAACACATTAATTGACCTAGATGTAACAACAAATGTTATGACAAAAATTACTATGGATGAATTAAAGATGATCAATCTTCAATATACTCCTACTATATTACAGTTAGCAGGTCTAATATCAATCTAGAAGGTATATTATAAGATGTAATTATATCCCTACATTCAAGGGGGTATCCATATGATTTCATGATATTTACTCCAAAAACCAACCTAGGAGATCAATTATGGATACTAAATAGGCCATGGTTAGCCACGGCCAATGCATTTATAAGTTGTATATATGGTGACATTATTATTTATAATGGAAATTCAATGAAAAAATTTACATTATATCCTCCGACAAGACCAATAACTAAATTAAATGAAGAATGGATTGAAAATGATAATGAATATTATGAAGATATTTAACTAGTTTTAACTATCTCATAAGCAATGACAATTATGTTGGCATTAGGATTGATGGCTGGTTGGCACTGATGTCAACCTAGTTTTCTTGTGGTTTGGAAGAGTTTCTAATGCTTAGCATGTTGTAGCAGAGTTGCGAGAGTATGAAAAGGTTGTATAGGTTCTACAGTTTCCTGGCATGTTGCTGAAGAAGTTTGGAAAAGTTTTGGGCAGTAGATTTTATGTTTTCCCCCAATTAATGTACAGACACGGTTATCGAACTACATAACGACGTTTATAAGGTTACAACCTATATTTTCCACATCAAATCCATGTATGCAACCTGGATTACACATGGAAAACTAACGTTCATATTTGTACATGCGCATAAGGTAAAAACCATGACCCCAAACAACAGAGATTTCTCATGGTATTTAATAGAATGTTTGAATTAGAGTTTGAATGATCCTGTCTTCCAGTCAGCACATTGAATTAGTTATCGATTTGGTGTGAATGTTTTAAGGAGTTGTCTATAATGCGACTTTTTGGAGATTCCGGTGACGGAATCCGGCGGAAGAAATGAGGTTAAATCTTGATTTTTAGCAGTTAAAATGGTTTTTTAACTGCATATTTGGATTCAGGGCCCTGGAAAACCTCTGGGAGCCATTGATTGTGCAGAAACTAGCTATCAAACTTGGGATTCCAATGAATTGCTGCCGGATTTTGACCGGAAAAATCCGCCGGAAAAGCTTTCAAAAAGTCGCGTTATAGACTACTGCATGTTTTAATGGTCGACATCCTTCATGTAGTGGGTTTATTTGGTCGAATTTATTGTGAGTTCCAATGTGTGTTGGGTGATTCTTAGTTAAATTATTATTTTGCAGATCAAAAAAAGGATCAGTTTGTATGAGTTTTGAGATTGACTGCAAATCAAAGGGACCAAAGTGTATATCCCCTAATGTGTGTATGACAGAGAGTCTTTATCATAGGACCAACACATAGAGATTTTAAGAAACACATGGTTTTTTATTTAACTACGTAGATTGAGCCTTTGGTTGCATATGGAACCCGAGAGGTAGAGGAAACGCTGGATTATTGTGGGACATAGAATGATTAGAAAACTCTTAGTGTACCTATGCTAATAGAATTAAAAGGGAAATCTATAACATAGCATAGCTGCAAAGAAGGTGCATTGAGTTTCCTGTAGCAGAATATGGAGATTGTGTGCTCATATGTATCTTCAAATCGATGATTAAGCCCTAGATAGAGTGCGCATAACCTAAAGAACAGTGCTATTTGACTTGAATGTGTCGAACAAAGATATTCTAAGCATGATATGATACTTTTTTTCATTTTATTAGATGGCAGAGCGTTGAGTTTTTCTTAATAGTGCGCATGTGTCAGTGTTGGTGTTTTTTTGGACTGTAGTGTGATTGGTTAAACAATCTGATGAAGGGGGGCGTATGTTGTTGCATGGCAAAGACAGTGGAGTGCGAATGAAGTTTCTTGTGAGGGGTTTATTTTATAGTGTGCATTGCTAAGAAAGAGTGTGGTTGTAGATGTTGAGTATTGTTTGAATATGTGCGTGCTGACATATTTGAATGGTAGGGAAGATATGGCAAAGTAAATTATGTAGCATGGATTTATATATATGTATTTTATTTTATGTTGAAGCCCTATAATGTGTAATGAGTTTGTTGATATTTATATTTTCCATTCATATATGTGTTTGATGATAGATATAGGTGGATGTATGCTAGAGTTTGTATGGTCGGTGCATATGTTGTTGCACCATGTGTATAATGAGTGAAGTTTGATTCTACATTGTTGTATTGTATGAGTTGAGAGAGTTTGAGTTAGTGTGTGGAAAAGTTTTGTATGCATATTGTGTTGTTTATGGGTTTAGAGTTTGTAGTGGATTTAGTTTGAAAATGAATGAAAGTGCCCTTAATAGTTTGATGAGGTTGGCAATACTCTTGTATAAATAGTACATGAAAAACATTAAATATCAATAATAATCTAGAAGATTTTCAAAAAGAACAATTGATTAAGATGTTGCAAAAATGTTCCTTTTCATTTGCATGGGAATATACAAACATGAAAAGAATTGATTCGAATACTTGCATGCATCATATATATATATGCAAGATAATGTCAAATTAATAAGACAACCTCGGAGAAGGATGAATCCTAATCTAAGGGAAATTGTTAATGAAGAATTACAAAAGTTCCCCAAGGTAAACTTTATCTATCCAATTTAAGATAGCCAATGGGTTTTACCATTGGTTATTGTGCTAAAGAAAAATTGAAATTTGAGAGTTTGTATCGATTATAGAGAATTAAACAAAGAAACTTTAAAGGATCATTTTCTATTACCTTTCATTGGTCAAGTTTTAGATACATTAGCAAGAAAAAAAATACTTTTATTTTCTTGACAGATTTAGTGGATACAATCAGATTCAAATAGCACCTGAATATCAAGATAAGACAACTTTCATGTGTTCATGGGGTACGTATGCATATAAATTACTTCCTTTTGAATTGTGCAATGCACCTGCTACATTTCAAAGGTTAATATTGAGTATTTTCTCTAACTTGATCTATGATTGTGTAGAGGTATATGTGGATGATTTTATTGCTTATTGAGATACTTTTGATGAGGATTTAGAAAGACTAGAAAAAGTCCTTTCTAGATGTCAAAAAACTAATCTTTCATTTAGTAATGAGAAATGTTTTGTGATGTTCAATGAAAGAATTGTTTTGGGAAATCATGTTTCATATGTTGGGATTAAGGTGGATTCAGAAAAGGTTGAAGTTCGGTACCTAAATGTCAAAAGGATGTAAGAAGTTTTTTAGGATTCACAGGTTATTATAGAAGTTTTATAGAAAACTTCATAAAACTTGCTTCACCAATTTTTAAATTAATCACCAAAGATAGTGAATTTCATTAGGATTTTGGATATCAAAAAGCTTTTGATTTGTTAAAACAAAAAATATTTGAGGCACCTATCTTAAGAGAGCCAAATTGGTCCCTTCCATTTCATATTTCACTAATGCTTCAAACACAACTTTAGGGGTTGAATTGGGACAGAAAGTTCTAACTCCTTATGCAATATATTATAGAAGAAAAAATTTAACTTTAACAGAGTTGAATTACACAATCACTAAAAAGGAGTTCTTGGCTGTTTTTCATGCTATGATTAAGTTTAGTCACTATATTACTGGATATGAGTCTTTTAATCACATTGATCATTCTACTATTAGATGTCTTGTGAATAAACTAATAGTTAATGGTAGAGTCACTCGATGGCTCGCATTACTATAGGAATTTAATATTACCATTTTAGATAGGTCGAAAAAGCAAAACATAGTTGTTGGTTTCCTTTCTAGGAAGAAAAATGATAATAATATAATCCCTATAGTAGATAATTTTTCCGATGAGCATATTGTTGCAATGTCTACTAACTCCCCTTAGTTTTCAAATATCACTAATTATTTGGCTACAATAAAATTTCCTCCTTAGTTATCAACTAAAGAAAGGTAAAGAGTTATCAAATCCAATGCACCGTATTCTTGGATAGAAGGAGAGTTGTACCGAACATGAGTATATAATGATTAGAAGATGTGTTCGAGAAGATGATGTTGGTGGGTCCCATCAATAAGTATCTTTTGGAGTCCATTGTGCTATTCTCCAACCCTTAAAACTCTCATTTTCTCACATTAATTCGCATCTTTAGCCATACTATGCTTAGTAGGAAGACTAAAGGGTGTTTTTCATATTGTATGTCCTAATGTGATTAATATGCAGGTCAGAGAAGCATTTTTGGAGATATTTACCATGCAGGAGCTTGATGGAGACACCTAGAGAGAATATAAGGAGGATGTCCACCTCATTAACACCATAACTTGGTTTCAGATCACAGAATCCTCTCCAACATCTCGAATTCACTAGCAGTTGAGGAAATCTAAGTGAATGACAAGGAAAAAGGGAACCATATCCATAAATCTCACGATTTTGGAGGGGAGCATTCCTCCTTTCAAAGAAGATGACCCTCAATCATTTTTGTATAAGTAAACCTGTTGAAAGGCTCATTAGGATTCAAATTTTTGTTGCAACTAAGTATAGCTATTGAGCTTAGTGCTTGACATTGTTATTCTTAACTTTCATATGATGTATGAGACTGTTATTTTCTGTTAATGAGAAGTTTAATATTGATCTGCATCAGAGTTAGTTTTGGAGGGATGAAGCCCTTAGGTTTGGGTCCAACCCAGAGGCTTTAGTCCCTCTCTTGTATTTCCTTCTTGTTATTGTTTCAAAGAATTACAATCCTTCTCTTGTTTCAGTAGATATTATATCATAAAAACTTGTAATTGTTGGCTTGCCTATCACCTCTCTTGTAGGAAGAGTGAATAGAAAGATCTACAATAACAATCCAAAAATATTTGTTTATTGATTTCTTGGAAATGGTTAGATGTTAGTTGTGATCCTTATACATGCTTATCCTCTACAACTTAGGATTTAGTTTCATCTATTTAGTGATTAGATTAGTGTTGTAAGATAAAACAGATTTTATTAAAATTCAACTCATCTTTTCCATGTTAATTTATTTCACTGTGTTATTGGTCATTTCATGCATGTATTTGGCTAGTTGCAGGGACTATGCTTATCTACATAGGTAGGCATACCTTCCCACATTAAATTGGACTTCTCCATCCTCCTCCTAGTAACCTCGTTCTACTCCAAACCTCTGTCTCCACAATCACTTTTTTAAGGAAAATAAAAGGCATCGTGGGCTAATGGTGAGAGATAGACCTCTAAGGGGTTCTAGGCTTGGACTAGGGGCTCCCACAACCTTCATTTATTACCTTCTACCTCCATCCACCTTCCTTCATCCCTAAGATACAATTTCCATCCTCAAAATACTCTCAGACCCCCTCCTGTGGAAAAACAAGGCCTCTTATAGCAATACAGGGCCTCCTATAGTAGCCTCTTGTAGCTTTGATTAATTCAACCATTTTTTCTCCAAACTTGGAATATGGCCTATTTAAGTTAAATAATATCCCCCACACTATGATTTGATGATTGGGGAAGACCTTAGGACCACTCCAACCTCATCCTCCCATCACTGCAACCATCAGATAGCAAATAAGAGTTAGATTTAGCATTTTTTTCTTCATGTACATGTTAAATATCTAACTTCTCAATTTCAATAAGTGTGAGTAGATAAATTATGCATGCAAGGTAGGTTATTGATTTGAGTCAACTACACAAGTAGAGTAGCATGAGTTATTTATGCAAATAGATTAGTTATTTTCCTTATGTAATTTCAATTGGCATTTACATTTGATGAATGGTAAGAATAGTAGTATGATTTATTTATGCCACTAAATTAGCCTATTTTCCTTACTAAAAATTAAATTATAATTTACATATGATGATTTGCATTTTCACCTTGGTAGTAGAATCATGTTCATTTATGATTTCATAATAGGTTTTCATTGCAATTAGTTGGAGGAATGGTCTTTGAATACCCTAATATGATTTCATCAATGGGAGTGACATGAGTAGAACCTAACCTATTGTGTATATAGCATTGTCACCTCAAAGTTTTTACGAACCCAAGGTTGATAATTTGAGTTTAGAAGCCTTTGGGAGCTGCATCATTCGTGGTGGAATACCAGGTCTCATCACTTTTTGGCATTGTTTTTGGGGAGGCGTCTAAGTAGGTGTTTCTTATGCTTAAGAATTGCTTATTATTTTCAATTTTGCATCAGGCCTATTTCTTTGTAACTTCTTGAAAAAATCCAAAAACTCAACAAATCTAGTTCTTCCATGCCTCGTAGGAGTAGGGATAACCAAGGGAAATTCTTACCGAAAACCCCCACCCCCTCAAGTAATCAACCTTCATTATTCTTTGGTAATTGTGAACTTCCCTATCTGACTACAGGGGAGTTGGAAAACCCTTTAGGAGAGCCGCCTGAAATTTTTGAAGAACCTATATCACCTACCCAAACTCTGGATGAAAACCAAAACAATGAGCTTTACCCTATTAGAGAAACCAATGGAGAGGCTAGAATGAAAAATATAAGCCATTTTTTCCTTCCACATTTCCATGGCCTAACCTCTAAAGATCCTGAAATCTTCATATTTGAGTTTATTGTTGTCTGTAGGACATATGACTATGCCTCTAATGAGCATAAGTTGAAGTTTCTTCCTTCTACCCTCAAAGATGCAGCCTTGTTCTAATTTATGAGTCTACCTAGAGGCAACGTCACTACTTGGCCCCAAATGTAACAAACCTTCAATGAAAAATACCTAGATTACTATAGGTCCAAAGAAATAAAAGAGGAAAATTTAGGATGACCCTTGAACCTGACGAAACCTTGGAGGACTATGAGGAAAGGTATCAACTCAATTATAGGAGGTCCAACTGTACCCTTGATCCTAAGTAACTCAAGCAAGTTCTTCTCTGAGGGATTAGGGAAGATGTAATGAAAACCCTCCACATGCTATCTGGAGGAGATATCTACCAATTTACTCTAGGGCTAATAGGAACCAAGGTAGGTCTAGCCAAAGATTGGTAACTTCCTCTCCCTCCATAATAGTCATCAATCATGAGATAGGAAGTATGTTGGAAGATTGTAAGAGTCAAATGTTTCATACCTTTTCTGACCCAGGTGGATATTGTTGGCCACCCACCTATTCCACTTGGACCCCCACCATTGTTTTGTCATTTTTTTCCAGTTTCCTTAATTGTAGCACAATTGACTATTTTTGGCAGTTTTTTGGGCCTTGAACTTTCAAAGCTGTTTTGAGGCCCTAAATGACGTTTTTTTGGAAATATTCCTTTGGGTGATTTCATTGAAATCATTTGTTTAGTTGTATTCCTCAGAGAGATCTTTCAAACGAGGTATCATGTGAATCAAACAAAGATAATTAGACCAAGTTACGACCTTGGGAAGTTGGCTACCCAACTAACCCCAACAAGGCCCATAAACCCTTGGTGTTACATCTTCTCGGGTTAGGGTTTTGGTTGTTTAGGGTTTTCTCTTATTGTGAAATAATAAAAAGGCCCTTGATTCTCATTGTAACTGAGTTCATAAGCATGTAGCTACCACATCTCTTCTCAAAGATAAGCTAGCATCGTCTAAGCTAGTCTCATTTTCCATTCTGTTTGCAAGCATATTTCATTATTTGATATTAATGGAAGGAAGTGTTATTTCTGATGCATCTCTGTATTTATGGTTATATATGTAATTTGTTGTGTTCTTGTTTAAATTTGGATCAGTGGTATCAGAGCGGTCTTCTCTTTCTTTGTTTTTCATTGCTTGTCCCCAACGAGGTGGAGATATAAGGAGTTAGGGCTCGAACTGGTGAACCTTTGGAAGACCAGCCTCATAAATACCAACGGCCACCCATGGGGGAAGAAAATAAAGATGAGGGAGTAGGATATCCTATCAAAATATTGCTCAAGGAGGCCCTCAAGAAACGAAGGAACACGATGATGGATAACTTTTCCCAAATACTTCAATGGTTTCCCACCAGTGGCACATCCACATCCAACAACCACTTTGCAGGCTCCACACCTTTTAAGGTACAAGTAAACTTTGACATTCCCCTATCGGAGGGCCAAATATAAGTAGACACCATAGATAAATGGTTGAATCTGCTAGAAGGAGACTTTTTTGTTCATGATTTTTCTAGCAGAGGAAAGATTACATTTTCTCTTCTCAAAGTCACCCCCCACGTCAAGGACTAGTGGGAAACCTATTGGGAGCAGAAGGATGAAAGTACGACCTCACGTTTTTCAGTCGCTCCCACTTGGAATTTATTCCAGGACACCATCAGGGATTAGTACTACCCCATTGGGAGCTGTGAGGATAAATACATAAATTGGACCATGTTGTAGCAAGGAAGGGACCAAGATGTGCCAGAGTTTACCAATGTTTTTCATACCCTTCGCACGAAGTTGGGTATTAAGGATTTTGAAAAAAATTAGTACTCAAGTATCGTGGCTACCTACATAGATACATCCAGGATGAGATGGAGTTCCTGGACATCTCCTCACTCGGCACAACATACCGATACTTCGTCAAGATCAAGCATAAGTTTAAATAGAAGAAGCGAGACTTTGGATTTGCGAATCTGAAGCAAGGGAAAGGTGCCCCCAAACCGCAAAAAAAGGACAAAGCCAAGGCAAGACAACCCAGGACAACCTACCAAGGCCATAACCAAAGGACAACACTGTGAATCCGAAGAAGGACACAGGAAAGTGATGTGAGTTACATTAGAGCTCCACCCACAACACAAGTGAGTGTCGAGCCAAGCAATCACTGGTGGCCGAGATGAAGGCTTCAAAATCAGATGCATGTTCCGAATTTGAGTCACCCAACAAGGGGAATGAAAAAGGGAAGCACATTATTGATGTGGAGCCAATTGCCACCACAATAATAAAAAAGGAGGAACTCGAAGATCTAGAGGAGGAGGAGTGTCTCTTGCACTCCTAGATGTGGGTAAAGGGTTCCCTGCTACATTTCATTATTGACAGCAGAAGCCAAAAGAACCTCATTGCAGTAGAGGTCATGAAGAGGTTGGGCTTACCAACCACAACACATTCACAACCATACACCATCGGGTGGCTTCACCAAGGACAAGAGCTTCGCGTGAGCCAACAATGTCGCCTTCCATACAACATCGAGCCCTTCAAGGATGAGGTATTATGTGACATTGCTCCCCTTGATTTTTGTGATGTATTATTAGGCCAACCATACTTCTAGAAGTGACATGCTATGTATAATCCAAGGCCTCACGCTATTATTGTTACATTGGGAAATAAGTTGTGCAGGATACCGAAGGTAGCACCACCTACCTCCATCTCTTTGGTTACTGCAAAACAATGCAGCAAGCTCATTTCAAAAACCAAGAAATTTATTTTCCTCATGATACGCCCTCAAGGAAAGAAGAAGACGGTGGCCACAACCTCTAGAAAAAGCCCCTCCGCACGACAAGAATATATGGACATGATCATGGAGGAGTACGAGGACATCTTCACCTCCCCCGTAGGGGTGCCTCTACACTGTCAGGTCAAGCACTCCATTGATCTGACCCCAGAAACACTATTACACAATGGACCAATCTATCGATGCTCTATTATGGAGAATGATGAAATCAAGAGGAAAATTCAGGAGTTGCTATAGAAAGCTCACATTCTTCCGAGTTCATTGCCTTGTGGGAGCCTGATGATGTTGGTACATAAGAGGGATGGGACTTGGAGACTTTTTATTGACTATCAGGTGCTCAACAAAATCACTGTTTGGAATAGGTACCCAATCCCACAGATTGATGACCTTCTAGACCAACTCAAGGGGGGAAAATATTTCAGCAAGATCAACTTGAAGTCCAGATATCACTAGGTACAAATAGAACCCTCCGATGTGTGGAAGACTACCTTCAAAGCTAAGAAGGGGCTTTTTGAATGGTTAATTATGCCTTTCGAGTTGACAAATGATCCTGAAACCTTCATGAGGCTAATGGATGACATGTTGCAGCCATTCACCAACTCATTTGTAGTGGCATACTTAGATGAAATCCTGATCTTCAGCCATAGTTGGGAAGAGAACCTCCACCACATCCGACAAGTTCTCCAAACACTGCGGCAACACAAGTTGTGTGCCAATTTGGAGAAATGAACTTTTGGCATGACCTAGGTTCAGTATCTGGTAGACATTATATATGAATGGGGGGTGCACGTGGATTCATCCAAGATCCAAGTCATTCGGTATTGGTTAGGCCCAACCACTCTTATAGAACTCCGTAACTTTCTAGGTCTTGCCAATTTCAATCGTAAGTTCATGTTGGGTTTCTCTCATATCACTTGGCCCTTGAGTCAAGTCACCAAAGGAGGAGTGAAAGAAAAATTATTTTGGTCTGAATCTCAACAAAAGGCATTCGCAGAGTTGAAACATCATCTTTGCTATGCACCAATGCTCACATTACCAGACTTGCAACAACCATTTGAGATTGAGACAAATGCCTCTGACTATGCTATCGAGGCAACCCTTACTCAACAAGGGCATCTAGTGGCATATCACAATGAGACATTTGCAAACACATTGGAAGTATTGCACTTATGACAAAGAGATGTATTACATTGTGCAGGCTTTCCGACAATGGAAGCATTACATTTTAGGGAAGGAAATGGTCATCCACACAAACCATCGACCCCTGCAATTCATATAGATGCAAGGGAAGTTACAGAATTATCACCATCAAAAGTGGTCCACATACATGCAACAGTTCCATTTGAATATCAAGTAAAAGAAGAGCTGCACAAATAATGTTGTAGACTACCTTAGCCAACCACTGATCATGCTGTTAACCACCGTGCTTAACTCTTGTGGGCATGAGACATCTGGTTGGCCACTTCTCTACAAAAGTGACCTAGAATTTGGCCACACATACCATATGCTCTTGGAGGGTCAACAGGTTCTAGATTTTCATGTCCAGGATGCTCAGTTATGCCACCCGGGATACCTTTTTTTTCCTTCAAGTGAGTGTGTGAATAGGATTTGGGAAGCGCACTACAATCAGGTCGTTGGTTATTTCGGGGTCGAGAAAACAATGGCGGTACTACAGAAGTATTTCTATTGGCTGAATCTTCGACGGGATGTTAGGAAGTACATCAGATCCTGCACTGCCTACACCATTACCAAACTGACCATCAAGAATCAAAGTCTCTATACTCTGTTGCCTACCCCTAGTTGACCTTGGGAATCCATCTCCATGGATTACGTGTTAGGCCTTTTTCTACTAAGAATGGAAACAACTATGTTTTTGTGGTCATCGATAGATTCTTGAAGATGGCCATTATGTGGCCTACAAGAAGAGTATCACAGCAGAAGCCACTACTAAACTATTCTTTGAATGAGTGTGGGTACACTTTGGGATCCCAATGTCTATTATCTCATATCGGGACAACAGGTTCCTCTGTACATTTTGGTCCAGTGTGTGGTCGAAGTTGGACACCAAGCTCACTAAGTCCATAACTTTCCATCCCCAAACTAATGGCTAGATAGAGGTCATCAACAGGATGATCGTACACATTTTGGGCATGTATAACTCAAAGAATCCACACACATGGGATGAGAGCCTCTCCTATGTCTAACACAGCTACAATCGAGCTCTCCACAACTCGATTGGCCACAACCCTTTTTAGGTTGGCTTGGGATTCCAACCACTATGTCCCATTGATGTGGCCATACCATTTGCAATGACTCGGGTAGATTTGGTTCATGTCCAATCCGAAGCCGACAAGGGAAATCGCTTCATTGATCACATTCAATACATCTGCCAATAGGCCCATGACTTATTGGACAAAGCCAATGCTAAGTAGAAGCAGCGGCATGATCAGCATCGGGCGCCACACAAGTTCCAAGTGGGTGACAAATTTTGTCTACATTTGCAAAAGGAGCGCCTTACTGGGCCCCATTGCAAGATTCGCCCACTTCGATATGGGCCATACACCATCACCAAGGTTGTGGGAGATAGTTCTTTTGAGCTTAGAATTCACCCATTCTTTGGCCTGCACCCATACTGCATGGAACAAGCTGAAACTGATCAAATAAAAAACACACAGATCAAGAACATTCGCTAGCAGAAGATCCAACTGTATCGAGTTGTCGAATCTGGCCAACTCCTGCACCAAGAAAAATGGCTCACTAGGGACGAAGTACAACAAAAGTTTCCTCATATCATGGAGGAACTCAAGGCAATGGAAACCGTTGCTTCCTAAGGGGGGGGAATGATCTAGGTTGATATTGGTGGCCACCCGCCTATTCTTCTTGGACCCCCACCATTGTTCTATCAGTTTTTTTTTTTTTTTTCAGTTTCCTTAATTGTAGCACAATTTACTATTTTTGGCAGTTTTTCGGGTCCTGAACTTCTAGAGTTGTTTTAAGGCCTTAAACGACGTTTTTTGCACAATATTCGTTTGGGAGATTTCATTGAAATCACATTTTTAGTTGTATTCCTTGTAGATCCCTTTCCAATGAGGTATCATGTGCGTCAAACATAGATAATATGACCAAGTTATGACCTTGGGAAGTTAGCTACCCAACTAAACCCAATGGGGCCCATAAACTCTTGGTGTTACATCTCCTCGGGTTAGGGTTTTAGTTGTTTAGGGTTTTCTCTTATTGTTCAATAATAAAAATTCCCTTGAGTATTATTGTAACTAAGTTCAGAGGCATGTAGTCACCACATCTCTTCTCAAAGATAAGCTACCACCGCCCAAGCTAGTCCCATTTTCCGTTTGTAAGCATATTTCATTATTTTATATTAATGAAAGGAAGTGTTATTTCTGCTAAATCTATGTATTTATGGTTATATCTATAATTTTTTGTGTTCCTATTTAAATTCAGATCATTTTCCTTGTAAATGGATACTATGCAAATCAAAATAAATCAAGAGGAAGTAGAGAGGGCATTGGCTATCTTCTTCCCTAGTTGCACTAAGAGACACCCTAGGAATGAGTGCCCACTGAATGTCATATAAGTCATCTTAGTCTGTGAGGAGATTCATGCAACCAATAAATTCCCCTCTTTTCCAAGTCTAAAGGTTGTATACCAAGGATGGGTAGAAGGTGGATTTGATTAGTTGTGCTTCATTAACCAAAGGAGACCCCAAGTTGCTCATCCATATCAACAAGGCATGGAAGGTGCACATTATCCTCACTACATTCCAAATCAAAATGTACCTTTCAATCCTTGGTAACCTTCCACTCATCCATCATGATCCACACCTCCTCCTTCCTCATATACTCCTCAAAATCCTCCTCATCCTATCACCTCCTTTTCAGCCATACCCACCTCAACCTTCCCAATGGGGAAACCCCTCACCAAGGTGGTGGCCTCAAACCACCCAACCTCTTGCTTTACCACCTCCAACTCAACCTCAACCACATCTCCCTCACCATACTCCAGCAAAACGAGCTCAAATTCCTTCTCAACCAAATTTGAACTCAGATAATAAGAAAACGCAACAGGTCTATAGTGGGGAGACATCTTATCTTTCTTATGTTGTGGAAATCCAAGAGATCAAGATTTGGTTTGGGAGAGTGCTCCCAAATAATCAACCACCTTCTCCACCTAAATAGCTTGAATAAGAGAAGGAGGAGAGTACAATTTAAATAAATGCACCTCCTCATCTTGAAAGGCTGGTCAACCCTAAATAGCACACCCCAGAAGAGGCTGAACTTCTGGGAGAGTTGAATAATTTATGTGTTAAGATATCCCTCCTTATGGCCATCAAATATGTTCCCATTTACAACAAGCTTATCAAGGAGGAATGTTTCAAAAGTATTGGGAGAAGGAGAAGAGACACTCCCACATTCAATGTTGTTGGACAACTATCTGATGTAATGCTTGAAACAGTAGTCTCCGAAAAGTACTTAGATCCTGGTAGTCCAATAGTGGATGTGTACATCGATGGCATTATGGTCCCTAATACCTTGATTGATCTTGGGGCTGCAATCAATGTAATGACTAGGGAATCCATGCTAAAGCTCAACTTCGAAGGGGCTTTAAGGAAGACCACCACATTTTTGCATTTTGCAAATAGGTCCACAGTAGCTCCTGGGCGATATATTGAGGATGTGATGGTCTCCATTGACTTATGGGATTACTTCATTGATTTCCTGGCATTTCATTCCAAAACCAAGTTTAATGGTTATCATCTCATTCTAGGAAGACCTTGGGTGGCCACGATTGATGCTTATATTAGTTCCAGGGTTGGGAACGTGACTATTAAGAATGGGCATTTATCCAAACAACTTGTGTTGTATCCTCCTACTCAACCTTGTATTAAACATGACTTACCCCTAGGAGGAGGAAGAGGAAGAATTTTATCAGACATTCGTCTACCTAGTTTGCACTCTAGACATTATTATAGGAGGGGGGAAGCTTGGTGAAGATGAACTTATTGACCATATCTTACAAAACCAAACTCCCATTGGCATACAAATTGAGGAACTGATGAAATAATATGGGTGTAGTCCTTGGGTTGAATTGTGCTATGTTGGCTTTAACCTGGAAACTACCAATATTTTGGAGATTTTCCCATCCATAACTCTAAAGATCAACCCCTCTTTCTATTAAGTAGGAAGAATAGTTATGCAATGTGCTAAGGCAACATCTAGATTATTTTTCTTGGGATTATAAGGAAATGAAATGTGTGCATCCCTCAATATTTACTCATCATATTTACATCAAGGAGGGATGCAAGCTTTTGCACCAACCCCAGAGAAGGATGAAACTAGATCTTAAGTACATTGTGAAAGAAGAATTACAGAAGTTACTAGATGCAAGGTTCATATACCCCATTTCAGATAGTGAGTGGGTGTCACCTCATTTTTTAGTCCCCAAGAAAAATGGAAGTGGAGGATTTGTTTTGATTACTGAGAAATTAACAAGGCTAAAGAAGGACCATTTTCCTTTGCCCTTAATTAAACAAGCCCTAGATGGACTTGCAGGAAAGAAATTATTCTCCTTCCTGGATGGATTTAGTGGATACTACCAAATCCAGATAGCCTTGAAGACCAATATAAGACCACATTTACATGTCCTTAAGGTACCTTTTCTTATAGGGTCCTTCCATTTAGTCTGTGCAATTCCCCTGCTACTCTCTAAATGGAAGTTGTAATAATCTTTGTTGAACTTTTTCATGAAACTATTGAAATTTACATGGATGACTTCACTCCTTATGGATATCTCAAGGAAGCTTTGTTTAATCTGTGCAAAATCTTACAGAAATGCATTGAAATGAATCTATCATTGAGTCCCGAGAAATGTGAATTTTTTATGAATGCAGGGACTCTCCATGGCCATTCTATATCAAAGGAGGGGACATAGATTGACCCAAACAAAATTTACATCATTAAATGGGTCCCCATCCCTCAAAAACAAAGATATTTCAGGATCTTCTTGGGATTAGCTAGGTTTTATAGGAGGTTCAATCAAGAGTTTAGTAAGTTGGCTTCACCTTTGTTTGGATTGCTAGCCAAAGATTCAAACTTTTGTTAGACAAGAAACTGTCAAGAATCCCTTCAAGTGTTGAAAGAAAAGTTGACCACTGCACCTATCCTCAAGGGTCCCAATTGGGCATTACCTTTCCATATACACACAAATGAATCAGATAAAGTTGTAGGGGTAGCCTTAGGACAAGTGGAAGACAAATTTCCTTATGTTATCTATTCCATCAGTAAGAACCTTTCTAAAGTTGAGTTAAATTATACAGTCATTAAAAAGGAGATCTTGACTATGGTACATTCTTTGAAACAATTTAGGCACTATATCACTGGTTATCAAAATTTTGTTCACACTGATCATGCAACCATTAAGTATTTAATGAATAAACCTGATGTCAATGTTAGGATAATTAGATAGTTGTTATTATTGTAGAAATTTGATTTGACCATTATTGAAAAACTATGGAAAGAAAATGTGGTTGTCGCTTTCCTGTCAAGGCTAACCCTGCTTGCAAGTAATGAATAAATGGTGGATGATCAATTTCCATATGAACATATCTTTTCCATCTCGGTGATTTCTCCTTCGTTTTTTGATATAGCTAACTACTTGGTTTCTGGGAGGTTCCCTCCTAATGTATCCTCCAAGGAGAAGAGAAAGATTGTCAGGAAAAGAGCCCCATTCACTTGGATTGGGGGAAATATTTTCATATTGAGACCATAGCAGATCTTGAGGAGATGTGTCAGGGAAGAGGAGGTCTTTGACATCCTCTCAAGATGCCATGATGGACCATGTTAGTGCCTGTCAGTCCTATCAGTCACCAGTGATCAAATGTACTCTTTAAAAAAAATTGTTAGGGTCTTAGGTCAAATTTTTATATTTTCAATAGGCTTTCAAATAAAAATTTGGTCACTAGTTAGTATGTCTAGGTAGGTTACTACTCCCTCCATTTCATGGTCAAAAAGCCATCTTGGTCATGCCATCACTCATTCTAATGAGTCATCAATAAAGTGTCTTGATCATCATCTCATTCATCATCTTATGGTAACTCATACTGCAATGTACAAAGGTCCAAACCATTAGTTTGTAAATCCATTAGGTGTCATTATTAGGTCAAGTCATCAAAAAAGGGTCATAAAGAGTCTTGTCATCACTTAGGTCACCATTATGGGAGTAGTAATTAGGGAAAATGATCTAAAATGATTCCTAAAGTACATTTTGATCCTTATGAAGATTTTGTTTTTCATAATAAGGTTTGAAGTTGTAGTACACTAACATTTTAAATCATTTTACAAAAAGACAAGGTGGGGCCACGTCACCATCAAAGAGAAAAATTGACCCCCAGCCTATAAAAAGACCATCAAATCAATCTATTTTCTCATTCCACCCTCATAAGACATCACTCCACTAGCAAGAAGCATTTCCACCCTCTAAAAATTAATTTCTTGCCAACAAAGTGCCAAATTTCCTCTCTCACTTTGCTTTTGTTAGATAACAATGCGTTTTTCCTAGAATTTGTTGCACTTTTCCCAAAAAGATAGGAATCCAGATTTTCTCGAGTCAAAGTCAAAGATGTTGGTCAAATCACTCCTCCAAGGTAATCATGTGATGTAATTAAATGTAAATGAGGTGGACAATGTAAATTTCATGTAGATTCATATTTACTTATGTTTGTAAAGTCAAAATGAATAAGTTGGTCTAATTAGGGAGTTTGTTTTTAACTTCCCTAGGTTTAGGTTTGGTTAGAGATAATCATGTAAATTGTTCCTATCATGAGGGATTCGACCCATGAGAGGGAGGAAGAGTTGGTTTGGTCTATATCTACCCAAATCAAACTGAAGGGGAGGGTTGGATGTTGTTTAGTCAACACTTTGTGGAGCTAGTGTACTTGTGAATATTTGCAGGAGTAATATACAAGAGTTGCAGCTATTATAGTGGGATTCATGTGGTATATTCACTAGCAGTGTCTTTCTTATGTTATCATTGGTATGAATGTATTTTCCTTTGTACTTCCATCTTAATGCTTTCCTATGATTGTTTCATAATTATTAAACATAATTCATATGTTTATGCTTTGTTTTGATGAAAATCTCATATTTTTGTTACATTTTCCTCTGATAAATGAATTCATGAAACTCATACTCATTTTGAAACCTTACTTTTATACCCTATACACAATGACAAATCAAGAATGTTAACTGAGCCTGCCTACATTTCCCTAGTATATCTCTACAAACTCATCTTTTGGAAACCCTAACCTAGCCCCCTAGACCTACACCATCATCCAGCAAAAATGCTAAAATAAAAAACCCCAAATTGAGTTGAACTATTTAGCTTAAAATCTATTCTTGCACCAATCAAATCCTTGGTTGTGACCATAGAGAGAGCCCTCTATGGTCTGGTAGGGCTAGCTACCAAATCAAAAGGTTGGTTTGAGGTTACCTCTGTTGGTCTCCTTTCTTAGCCTTGGGACACTGAGGAGTGCTAACATTTTTGGCGACCAAACTAGGGATGAAAGTGTCAAATATTCCTCGAGAAGATCATCAATGTTTAGATTTGATTTGCTTATGGTGGACAACGTCAAACACATACGAAGGCTAAATCATTCACCTGGTGACTCCAACTTGATCCAAAGACTCCACTAGCAGCAGGATCCAGAAATCGAGATGATTTTTATATCTAGAAGGTATGCTCCTTTAAAACAAAATCACATTCCAATTTTCCTGAATTGTATGCCTTGTGTAGATTAGTAGAATTGTTTGTTGAAGTTCAAATATGAGAAAGGATATGATGTTTCTCTTCACTTGGTCAAATTTCACATGCATGTGTGTAAGCTAAAGGTTCAATTTCATGAAGATTGTCTCATGAAGATGTTCATGGTAACCTTAGAAGGAAAAGCACAATCTTAGTATGAAGGTCTTCCATCTAAAGATTTTCATTCAGAATTTTTGAAAAATATAGAGAGTCTCATCCTTCTTTGTCATTGGTTGATGATTTTTATGAACATTCTGAGGTTTTAATTCAAAATCTAGATAATTATTATGTTGATGAAGAGTTCAAGGATGAAGAGATCCTGGAGGCTTTGTATGAGAACCCTTTCCATCACCAAGAAGAATAGGTGTCTTCTCCCTTGGATGAAAGTGAAACTGAGCAGGATCTCAATGATGACAGTCATCTTCCATCTATTGAAGTTGATTACAATTTCCAACAATCTTGTGATCATGAGAGAGAACTAGTAGAGTTTAACAGCCTTGATGCACAAGATACGTATGATAATGGTCATTTCAACTTCCCTCTTTTCCTTGATAAAGATCCTAATTCTAAGTTGGTTTGCATTAAGATCCCTAAGAGTCATCATTCATCCATTGAGTTCAAAATTAATGAGAACCAACATGATAATGCAACCCAAGACAATGATATTGAAAGGGTATGTAATATATAATTGCATCTTCTTGTGCTAGTTGTGGAAGAGTATATTCAAGGTAATATTTTCCAAATATTTGATGAATATGTGTCCCTAGAAACTCTCAATCCATATTTACATGAAGAAACACTCATACATGTAGCTTCATATTTTGAGGATGTTATACTTCAATTTGACCATCATGAGTTGTAGGAAAGTAGTGAAATAGAAGAGGTTGTTTTAGAGCCTCTTGCATAGGATGATCTTCCTCTAGGTTCAGAAAATGAAGATCCTATGGATGTGTACTTTTTTTCTATTGATAATATGGATGTCTCAAATGTAGATTTTCAAGAAAAAACTTCCCTTTCTCCTTATGTGAATGAAAAACATGATGAACATATTTTCTTCTTTCATCCTAAAAGAAAATTTGCATTGGAAAATGAAGGGTGTCCTTGTATTTATGTTGACTTTCAACACATGGTAATGTCCCAGATTATTGAAACCCTATAGCCAATTTGTTGCAGCCATCTAGGAATATGAATTTTCTTGTATTTATGGATCGTGCACACATGTTCAGTGGACACTTGGAGATGCCTATCTTTTATTTTTTCTACCTGCTCAAGGAAAGTACGAGCAAGATTCAAGTAAGTATCCATTTGCTAGATTGGTTACACTGGAGGGCTCATTTCACATGATTGTATATATATGTATGTGTATGTATGTATGTATTTGAAGCCTCAGGTGAAGGCCCTTAGAACCTGACAGTCTACTGCCATAAGTAAGTTCAGTCACTATCTAGTTTTAGAGTTAAGTCAGTGTCTTTAATGTGTCAAGTCATTTCAGTTTGTCAAGTCATTTCATTTTCAAGTCTTGTTTTATATTTTTGACTCCATTGCCCGATGGATTAGGCTACCTAGTCTACGATGTTCTTGACACCTCCTCAAGGATCTTCCATCCCCAACTAGAGCCAATGATAGTGTCTGTCAGTCCTATTAGTCACTAGTGATCAAATGTACTCTTTCAAAAAAATTGTTAGGGTCTTAGGTCAAATATTTATGTTTTCAATAGGCTTTCAAATAAAAATTTGATCACTTGTAGTATGTCTAGGTAGGTTACTACTCCCTCCATTTCATGGTCAAAATTCCATCTTGGTCATGCCATCACTCATTCTGATGAGTCATCAATAAAGTGTCTTAATCATCATCTCAAACATTATCTCATAGTCACTCATCCTGCAATGTACAAATGTCCAAACCATCAATTTGTAAATCCATTAGGTTTCTATTTTAGGTCAAGTCATCAAAAAAGGGTCATAAAGAGTCTTGTCATCACTTAGGTCACCATTATGGGAGTAGTAATTAGGGAAAGTGATATAAAATTATTCCTAAAGTACATTTTGATCCTTATGAAGATGTAATTTTGCATAATAAGTTTTTAAGCTACAGTACACTAGCATTTTAAATCATTTTTCAAAAAGACAAGGTGGGGCCACATCACTATCAAAAAGAAAAATCAACCCCCACCCTATAAAAACACCATCAAAGCACTCTATTTGTTCATTCCACCCCAAGACATCAATCCACCAGCAAGAAGCATTTCCATCCTCTAAAAATTAATTTCTCGCCAACAAAGTGCTAAATTTCCTCTCTCCTTGCGCTTTTCTGAGATGGCACTGCGTTTTTCCCATAATTCAATGTACTTTTCCCAGAAAGACAGGAATTCAGATTTTCTCTAGTCAAATTCAAAAATTTTGGTCAAATTACTCCTCCAGGTTTCATGTAGATTCATGCTTACTTATGTTTGTAAAGTAAAAATGAATTAGTTGGTCTAATTAGGGAGTTTGTTTTTAAATTCTCTAGGTTTAGGTTTGGTAAGAGATAACCATGTAAATTGTTCCTATCATGAGGGATTCGACCCCTGAGAGGGGGAAATAGTTGTTTTTATCTATATCTACCCAAATCAAACTGGAGGGAAGGGTTGGATGTTATTTATTCAAGGCTTTTTGGAGGTAGTGTACTTGTGGTTATTTGCAAGAGTAATATACAAGAGTTGTAGCTATTATGGTGGGATTCATGTGGTATGTTCATTAGCAGTGTTTTTTCTTCTGTTATCATTAGTATGACTGTATTTTCCTTTCGACTTCCATCTTAATTATTTCTTATGATTGTTTCGTAAGTATTAAACATAATTCATATGTTTATGCTTGTTTTGATGAAACTCTCATATTTTTGTTACATTTTCCTCTAATAAATGAATTCATGAAGCTCATGCTTGTTTTGAAACCTTACTTTTCTACCCTATACACAATGAAAAATCAAGAATGCTAACTGAGCCTCCCTACATTGCCCCATTATATCTCTACAAACACATCTTTTGGAAACCATGACCTAGCCCCCTAGACTTAGACCATCATCCAGCAAAAACCCTAAAATCAAAAACCCCAAATTCATCTCAACTATCTAGCCTAAAATCCATTCTTGCACCAATCAAATCCTTGGTTGTGACCTTAGAGAGATCCCTCTCTGGTTTGGAAGGGCTAGCTTCCAAATCAAAAGTTTGGTTTGAGGTTACCTCCATCGGTCTCCATTCTCAGCCTTGGGACACTAAGGAGTACTAACAAACCCTGGTGGGGGGGGGGGGGGGGGCACTTCGCTACTAAGAGGAAAACCTTCAAAGTTCTACAATTAGGTTACTATTGGCCCACTTTACATCAAGATGCAAGGAGGTACACCACCAGATGTGATTAGTGCCAAAGGATGGGTAATCCCACACCTAAGAATGAAATTCCCTTACAACCTCAATGTTAAAAAATTATATATTACGGAGCAATGGAACACATAGAAAAAATACAAACATAGGAAATGCATAAAACAAGTGAGACACAGATATACATGGTTCACCCAATTTGGGATATGTCAACGGAGAAACAATTAGTCCTTCTTTTTATATTATCCAGCAAGGTGAAGAGATACAACCTACAGTTGATTCATTGTAATTTCCTCTTTGCTCTCACACTATCTCCTCTCTCGTTCTTACTCAAAATACACAAATATTCAGCTGCAATAAAATTCCCTCATATATAGTGAGGGGTTGCCTTCTATGGAAAAAAAACCCTAAATTAAACATAACTTCTACCATCAGATCATCCGCCTAATGAACGACCCATATTGACTACGAAATTACAATATTTTACAAGGAAAATGTACATCTATTTTTAGTCGTCGACCCCCCTGGAGGCGAAAAAATGGTCGACGTTGCTGCCCCATTATGAACTGGGGTCCAATGCAGCGATACCTCTAAGAAAAGAAGATAATCAGGCTCCACAACCGACAATCTCCCACTTGGAGACTGATTATAGCAACTCATCCACTACTTCATTTGTTGGACAATGACTCCACTTTGGACATGGTTGTTTCTCATCTTCATCATCATACTTGAAGACCAACTGAAATCAAGCATAATCTTAGTTTCTCGTTGGTTACAACTTTTGTTAACACATCTACAGGATTCTGCCTAGTGTGTGTCTTTTCCAACTTCAACTGTCCATCATCCAATATTGGCCATATGAAATGGTACTTGAGCTATATATGCTTAGTATTGGAATGAAATTTTGAGTTCTTTGCAAGATGAATGACACTTTGGTTATCACTCTATAACCTACCCGACTCCTACTTCTTACCCAATTCATCCAAAAACCTTTGTAACCAAATAATTTCTTTACTAGCCTCTATAGCATCAACATACTCTACTTCCGTTGTTAAAAGTGCAATAACACTTTGCAATTTTGAAACCCAACTAACATTTGTTCCACCTACAATAAACAATTACCCTATGGTGCTCCTCCTATTATCTATATCACCTGTCATATCTGGATCAACATATACCTATAAAGCAATGTTTAAACCACCAAGGCGTAATGATTGATATGTGGTACCTCTCGAATACCTGAGAATCCACTTTGCTCCCATCTAATGTTCTTTTCCTGGATTGTTCATGTACGTTCTTACAACTCCTACTGCATGTGCAATATCAAGCCTTGTGCAGACCATTGCATACATTAAGCTTCCAACTACTAATGCATATGGAACCTTAGACATATAATCCATCTCTTCCCGAGTCTTGGAACACATCTCCGTACTTAGTTTGAAATGGCTAGACAAAGATGTAGAAACTGGTTTTGTGTTCTTCATATTAAATCTTTCCAACACCTTTTGTATGTACTCACTTTGAGACAATGTTAATTTCCAATTTTTCTTGTCTCTACTTATTCTCATACCAAGGATTTGTTTTGCAGCACCCAAATCCTTCATTGCAAATGAGTTTTCCAATTTTCTTTTGAGCACATTTATTTCCTGCATGTTTGGACTTGTAACAAGCATGTCATCTACATACAATAACAATATAATATATATTTTCATCATTTTTCCTTTTGAGATAAACACAATGATCAGCGTGGCATCTAGTATAATGTTGTTCAAACATAAACCTATCAAATTTTGGACACCACTACCTTGGAGCCTATTTTAAGTCATACAATCTCTTCTTCAACCTGCACACTAGTTTCTCCTTCCTCATATCCTTATGGCTACTATATATATATATAATATATATATATATATATATATATAATATATATATATATATATATATTAATATATATTATATATATATATATATATATATATATATATATATATATATATATATATTCCTCCAAATATCCATGGATAAAGGTTGTGTTTACATCTAACTACTCAAGATGCAAATATTTTGTTGCTACTAGACTTAAAATAGTTCTAATTGAAGTCATTTTAACAACAGGAGAAAATATCTCATCAAAGTCTATAGCTTTTTTCAGTGCAAACCTCTTCACCACAAGTCTAGCTTTATACATTTTTCTACCTCCATCTTCTTCCTTCAACCTGTAAACCCATATATGATGCAATGTCATTTTACCTGCAGGAAACATGACTAAGTCCCAAGTCTGGTTATGTACCAAGGAGAAATCTCTTCTTTCATGGATAGCTCCCACTTCTTCCTGGTTTCTACTGGCACTAATTCTTCATAACATTCTGGTTCACCAAAATCAGTCAACAATACATAATATAATGAAGGAGAGTATCATTCAGGGGGTCTACTTATCCAGGTAGATCTTCTAACACTACTTTCAAGTGTTTAAGGTGCATGTTGCTATTGACGTTGTTGTTGATGTTATAGCTATTGATCATTATGATTTTAGGCACCTTTAATTTTAGTTTGATCTCATCAAGCACTGTGTATTCTTTGCTTTTTTTCCTATTTCTTTTCTTGCATCTAATCCTTATACAAAACCTTTTCATTGAATATGACATCTCTGTTCCTAGTGATTTTTTTTATTTTCATAATCATATAAGCGATAACCAAAATCATTAACACCATATCCAATAAAGGTACATTTCTTTGATTTTTCCTCAAGCTTTGTTATATTTTCCTTATTAATGTGGAAAAAGGCTTCAGAACCAAAAGTCTTTAAAAATGAGTATTTTACCTTTTTACCTGTCCATGCCTGCTTTGGAATACCTCCATCCAAAGAACTTGAAGGCCCTCTGTTTATTAGATAAACAAAAATATCTACAACATCTACCCAAAATTGTAAAGGCAATCTTGCATGTAATCTCATGCACCTTGCATGCTCCATGATTGTCCTATTCATCCTTTCTCACACACCATTTTCTTGTGGTGTTTCTAGAACTATCTTCTCTTTTTGAATTCCATGCACTGAACAATACTTGTCAAATTCTATGTTGCAATATTCACCTCCATTATCTAATCTGAGACACTTCAAAATTTTTCCTGTCTCATTTTCAACCAAAGATTTCCATTTCCTGAAAGTATAAAATGCATCATATGTATTTCGAATACAATAAATCCAGGTTTTTTTTGTTGCATCATCAATAAAAGTAACATACTAACAAGAGCCACCGAGATATGATACCTAAGCAAGTCCCAATGCTCTAATTTTTCGCTCTTGTTTTCTTTCCCAACTCTAAGGAATCTGACTCTCTTCTATTTTCCATAAACACAATTCCCGTAGAATTCCAAATCAACATGCTTCAAACCTAGAACAAAAATTCTTGAGTGTAGAAATTGCATCCCCTTCTCACTCATGTGCCTGAGCCTATGATGCCACAATGTTGTCTCCGTTGGTGTAGAGGTTAAAGAAATAACAATTTAGAAATAGCATTACATAAATACAATGTGCCAACCTTTTCTCCTTTTGCTATTACCAGGGCTCCTTTATTGACCTTCCAAGTTTTATCTGTATAATTAGTTACACAACCTTCACCTCCCAACTACCCTGTCGAAATTAGATTTTTCTTTAGATGTAGAACATGTCTTACCTCCTTCAATAGCCATTTTTTTCCGTTTTGCTATTTTATGAAAACTTTACCCATTCCAATGATTTTACAGGGTTTATCATCACCGAAACGAACCTGTCCAAAATCTCGTTGAACATAATCATGAAAACGTTTCCTATCAGGTGTGGCATAGAATGAGGCCACTGAATCTACCACCCATGCATCAATAATATTTTCTAAATAAAGAATAAAATAATCTTGCAGAACATCACCTATCACATTCACTTCATGATTGTTTTCTTGTTGCACCTCTCCTTATTTTCCCTTCCGAGACTTATAGTCTTTCTTCAGGGTTCCTTTCTTCCCGCATTTCCAGCAGACTATCCTCGATCTGGACTTGGATCTGCCTTTCTGTGACTTATTGTGATATCCTGGGCTCTTTCCTCTCTCCTTTTTTCTTCCCCTAGTCTCTGTAGTCAAAGAATTACCTAATGTCTCACCAGATATTTTCTGTCGCATTTCCTCCCTAAGGATTGCACCGACAACATCATCAAACTTTAAAGTAATAGATCCAGAGACAAAGTTACTAATTTCCATAACTAAACCATTCCATCTTTCTAGCAATGAGCACATAAACAACAAAGCCCTAACTTCATCATCAAAAGCTACCCCTACATAACTTAGCTGGTTGTTAACTGTATTAAATTCATTTAAATGATTAGCAACAGATCCACCTTCCGACATATTCATATTAAACAAATGTTTCATAAGAAATACCTTATTTTAGACCAAGTGTTTTTCATATAATTTGGGCCAACATTAAACCCTTTGTGTCCTTTGAAATATTAAAGGCTACCAACGCTGCTAGGCATAGCTATATTGTTCCAAGTGCCTTTCTATCAAGAATATCCCATTTTATGTTTGTCATACTCATCAACTTCTTTTTCTTTCCACTCAATAGTAGGTACATATATTTCTGATACAAGTAATCTTCCATCTTCATCTTCCACAACTAGTAAATTTGGCCGTTAAATTTTTCGACCCTAAACCTACCATCTTCTGCCATTTCTCCCACTCAAACAAGGAACCCTTCTCTCATGTGAGTTTGTCAGCCAAATAGACCTTCGGCTCTAATACCAGTTGTTAGGAAGTATATATTACAGAGTAATGAAACACATAAAATGTTGCAGAAACACAAACACGGGAAATGCATAAAACAAGAGAGACACAAATATATGTGGTTCACCTAATTTGGGCTACATCCATAGAGAAACAGCTAGTCCTTCCTTTTATATTATCCAGAAAAATGAAGAGATACAACCTACAGTCGATCTATTTTAATTTCCTCTTCACTCTTACACAGTCTCCTCTCTCTTTCTTGCTCAAAATACACATATATTCAGCCGTAATACAATTCCCTCATATATAGCGAGGGGTTTCCTTTTAGGGAAAAAAACCCTAAATTAAAAATAACTTCTACCATTAGATCATCTGCCTAATGAACGGCCCAGGTTGGCTATAAAATTACAATATTTTACAAGGCAATTTTACATATATTTTTAGTCGTCACCCCCTAGGACCCCCCTGATAGCAAACAAACAGGCGACGTTGTTGTGCCATTAAAAACTCGGGTCCAATGTGGCGAAACCTTTGAGAAAAGAAGATAATTAGGCTCCACACCCAACATTCAAGTGACCCTAGAGAAATTTGATAAGTGGGGCATGGATTTCAGGGACCTATAGATCCCCCATCGGGACAAAATAAGTATATCATTGTGTGGATTGATTGCCTAATAAAACAGGCTGAAACAAAGGTAGTTAAAGTAGCAACTAAGAAGAAGGTGGCTGATTTTTAAGGGAGAATATCTTCTACAAGTTTGGTTATCCAAGAGAGTTATTCATTGATCAAGGATCACAATTTACATCAAATTTTATTGAATATCTCATGAAGCAACACCACAACAAGCATAGGACATCCACTTCCTATCACCCTCAAGAAAATTGGTAGGTATAGGTCAGAAATAGAGCATTGGAGAAAATTATAACTAAGGTTGTTAGCAGCATCGAAAAATATTGGGTAGATAGATTGGTAGAAGCCACTTGGGCCTACAACGCCACTTGGAAGACCACCACTGGATTCACTCCATATGAATTAGTTTATGGGAAGAAGGCTCTACCTTCTATTGAGTTTGAATAAAACATCATGAGAATGGCAGCTCAGTTGGACTTATACTTCACCATAACACAACTAGAGAGGTTGCTCCAACTTAATGGCTTAGATGAGTTCAGGGTGCAAGATCTCCTACACAATGAGAAAGATTTGGCATGATAAACACATTAGGCAGAAAACTTTTCAAGAAGGATATTAGGGATTCACTCCATATGAACTAGTTTATGGTAAGAAGGCTCTACTTTCTATTGATTTTGAATACAACACCTTGAGGAAGGAAACTCAGTTGGACTTAGAATTCACCACAACACAATAGACGGGGTTGCTCCAATTCAGTGGCTTAGATGAGTTCAAGCTGCAAGCTCTCCTACACACTGAGGTAATCCAGTTGTAGAGGAAGATTTTTCATGAAAAACACATCAGGGAGAAGACTTTTCAAGAAGGAGATTGGGTCCTGCTGTATTATTCTAGATTCAAGTATTTCAAGCAAAAGTTAATGAAAATATGGTTCGGTCCATATCTAGTATAGAAATTTCATGAGAATGGGTCTGTCCAAATTACAACCATTGATGAGGAAGGTATTCCCCTAATTCTAAATGGTTATAGGTTGAAGACGTATAAAATACCTATGTCCAAGGAAGACTTTGTCAGTTCAGTCAACAAAGAATTGAATGTGATTAGGAGGATCACAACTCTTAGTCTGCAAAATTTCTAGAATAAAACAAAAAGCATAAAAAAACAAAACAAACAAACAAAAGATGACTTAGATGAAAACCTCCATGAGGCATCTGATGCCAAATCCAAGGTTGAAAACCTCTCTAAGGAAATCTAGGAGAAAAAAAATAAAGAGAAAAAAATAAAAAAATAAAATAGATATGAAAATATCTCTAGGTGAAAACATCCTCTAAGGCACATGGGGTAGGAATGTAGGTTTAAAACCTCTGTAGAAGCAACTTACATGTCTAAAAAAATAGAAAAAGAAAAAAGAAAAATGCAAGGAAGGAGTTCTTACACTACTTGTGCTAACATATCTCTTTTGCACAACTCAAGACAGTCAAAAGAACCATGACTAGAGGACAAATTCTACAAGTGTATTCCTCCATTTTTCCAGTTGCCCATTGCATTTTCACCCCCTTCATTCACCTCCCTACCTCTCTTCATCATCCAGCCAATAATAGAATCAATTTTTTCCTCGTTGTAATGCCACAAGGGAAATCTGTAATGCTATAGGAGGAGATTGTAATGCTACAGGAGGAACTTGTAATGCTACAGGAGGAGCCCAAAATGCCACATGAGGAATATCTGATCGGAGAAAGAGGTAAAGAGGTCATGTCTTCTTCAAGAAGTGTTGAGAGAGGTCCACCAACATCAAATTCATCACCCATACACTCCATCAAGACAAAAGTCAGTTTCAAATTCTACTATGCCATGCATACAAAAAGCCACATAAAATCTTTGCTTTAATTTTCCCCCCACCTAAACCACTTCCTCATGTTCCTAAACATATCCTCATGCATTTTCTAACTTTTCATCAAATTCCACATGTAATACAGGGTCTCAAAAACAAATTAAATGACCACTAAAATACAAGAATTCCTTTTGTAGCAGCGTGTACAATCACACCAAAAATCCCATAATCAACTTTTTTCACCAACAGAGCAAGAGGTCCAGCCACCTTGAGCATCATAGAGCCATTTCTGAAGTAAAGAGGGGCACATCAGCTGATAATCCATCCACTCCACTGAGAACAATATGGAGACCGAGAAGAAACATGCACACACAACAATGTTATCAGTCAAAGAACTATTATGTTATGAGGACCTATATAGAAGAAATAAAGGAAATCAACACCTTTAGGATCATCCTATTATGAATACCATCTACATCATGCAAGCTTCTCTAGCACATCAACATCATAGGTAGGCTCAGGTATGACAGCCATCACCTCTTCTGTATTCATATGATGATAGAATGTGTAATGTTCGAGATAGGAATTTTCATGGGCTGGTGGTGGCCACTAAACTTGGCCACCTTTGATTAGTAAACTAAATTTCATTTCAGTTACACATGCATGTGGAAAATTCAAATCAAGTGAGGTGGTGATTACAAGAAGTGAGGTGATAATCACAAGGAGTGGGGTGATGATTGCAAGGAGTGTGGATAACAATTAGAAAAGGGAAGTTCGTGCAAGAGTCATGTCATCAAAGCGCTCTGAGCCTTTACCAAAAAATGAATATTAAGTACAAAGCTCGACTCCATTTGTATAATCAGTCATTTCAAGAAATAGCTAGAGAAGGATGAGCTAGTGCTATCAGAGACTGCCTAGGGTGCCACCAAGCAACTTCGAATAGTGTTTGCATGTGCTACAGGATAAGATACAAGAGGAGTTACAGGAGGCTCTGGGATGGTACAAGAGGCCCGAGAGGAAGTTACATGAGATAATTGAAGGGAGAAAGGAAGCCAAAGTGACACAAAGTTTCCCTCAAACCCTCATGCACATGGCATAGTAACATTAAAAGGAGTAAGCAATCCTTTACCTCTCTAATTTCCATACCTCTACCTGGGGAAGTCTGCTTGAAATAAGTTCCTTGTAGCAAAAAATTATACTAGTTCTTATTTTGATATGCATCATGATTGTCACCGTTATCATCCTTATAGGAGGAGTGATAGGGGATACTTTCCAGATGAGTTTGAGGAAGCAAAGCCACCTATTTTTTATGGATATGTGAAGAATATGGAAGATGCAGAGGCTTGGATACTTGCGATGAAGACATTCTTTGAGTTTCTTGAGTACACAGATAATATGAAGGTCAGAATAGCTATCTTTAGCCTGAGAGGTAAAGAAGACATCTGGTGGGAAGTTGTGAAGTGGTTTAGAGATATTAGAATAGATTACTTGACTTGGCATGAGTTTCAAAGGATTTTCAAGAAGAAGTACTTGTCATAAAGGTACTACGACAGTAAGGCAAAAGAATTTTATGAGCTAAATATAAGATCAATGACAGATGAAGAGTACACAGCCAAGTTTCTGGAGCTATTGAGGTATGTACTGTATCTTAAAGATGAGAAGGATAAAGTTCAGTGATTTTTCAGTGGATTTCCATTAGCATTTAGAGATCGGATTGAGTATGATGAGCCTCAGGCACTTGAGCAAGTCATTGGGAAATTGAAGGATTTCTATGAACAATCAAAGTGTAAGAATGAATCTTAGCAAGGATGGAAAGGGAAATAAAAATGTAAAGTTAAATGGAAGCCTAAGAGAGCAAGGCCTCAAAATGCAGAGGAAAAGCAAAATGTGGCACCTAAAAATAAGTTCGATATAGCTAGACAGGGACATGGGTCACAAAAGCAGCATACAGATGAGGGTATTGGTTGGTTGGAGTGTTGGAAATGTGGTAAGGAGCACCTTAGGAGATATTTTCCACAGAATCAGGGTGGTAGGCCTAATATATATAGTGCACGGGAGGCACAGACTATTGGGGATGTTGGTAAGATTATTCCTCGATTTTATGCAGCATTGGATAACAAACAGGTAGACCATCAAGTATCTATCATTGAGATGGATGGTAAGCTTTGTGATCAAGTTATTTCTATTTTGATTGAGCTTGGATCTAAGTATACCTAATTTAGTCCTTACTTTGTGGATAAGACCTATGGTTTGATTAAGGATTTGCGTGCAGAATATTGGTTAGTACAGTTGGCTATAGGTACAAAGAAGTGAGTTCATCATTAGGTAAGAGCTCATGCATTTGATTTGAATGGTATGCCTACTATAGCACATTTGAAAGTATTATCGTTGGGATCATATAGTATGTTGTTGGGCATGGATTGGTTGTATATTCATATAACCAAGGTGGATTGTTATGAAAAATGAATTGAGTGTGTGGATGACAATGGGGACCCAAGAGTCTTATAGGGAAAGAAGAAATCCACATCAGTTAGGATGGTGAAAGCTATGCAAGCAAAAGCTAGTCACATAAAAGGGTGTATGTTATTCACAGTGAACATTTCTAGTGAAAAAGGTAAGGAAGCTGAGGATGCAGATGTTTTGAGTAGGTACCTAGATCCACGATAGTTTCAGGATGTATTCCATGAGGAGATTTCAGAGTTTCCACCTCACAAGATGGTAGAAATTTCTATTGAGTTCGTGGCAAGGGCGGCTGCAACATCAAAATCACCATACAAGATGATCACACTTGAGTTGGTAGAGTTAAAGTTGCAGCTGAAAGAGATGCTTGAAAAGGGATACATTAGTCCAAGTGTATCACCTCGGGGTGCATCCGTATTGTTTGTGAAGAAGAAAGATGGTACTCTCATATTATGCATTGAATAGAGGTAGTTGAATAAAGTGACCATCAAGAAAAGGTACCTACTACTGAGGATTAATGATTTTCTTGATTAGATGAAGGGAGCATCAATGTTCTCTAAGATTGAATTGAGGTTGGGATACCACCAGGTACACATCAAAGAGGAGGAAATTTACAAGATAACTTTCTAGAGCAGGTATGGGTATTATGAGTTTGTTGTAGTTACATTCGGTTTGACTAATGCTCCAACTACATTTATGTGCTTGATGAATAGTGTGTTGCGTCTATATTTGGACAAGTTTTTTATTGTGTTCATTGATGACATATTGGTATATTCTAAAAATGAGGAAGAGCGTGCCAATCAGTTAGCAGAAATGTTGAGGTTGTTGAGAGAGCATCAATTGTATGCTAAGCTCACCAAGTGCGGTTTCTTTCAGACTGAGGTACACTACTTGGGACATGTTGTTTACAAGAAGGGCATAGTAGTGGATCCAAAGAAAATAAGGGCCATCATGGATTGGGAAGCTCCCTAGAATGTGGATGAGGTAAGATATTTCATGGGATTGGCAGGATATTACAAGAGCTTCATTAGGAACTTCCTATAGATTTCTTATCCTATTACATCGTTGTAGAGGAAAGGTAAGAATTTTGACTGGACAGAGGATTATGAGGCCAATTTTGAGTAGCTTAAGCAGTTAATGACAGATGTCCCAGTGTTACAAATTAGATATCCAAACAAGCAATTTGTAGTATTTACATATTCTTGCAAGAGAGGACTTGGTAGAGTCCTTATGCAGGATGGATAGGTGGTATGCTATGAGTCACAGAAACTAAACGAGAATAAGAAAAACTACCTGACACATGATCTTGAGTTAGCCATGATCATACATGCATTGAAGATGTGGATGAACTATCTTCTTGGCAGGAGGTTTGTTCTAATGAGTGATCACACTGGGTTAAGGTATTTGTTTGATCAACCGAATTTGAATGCCTGACAGGCTAGATGGTTGGCCATGATCAGTGAGCTTGAATTTGACATCAGGTACATTAAAGGAAAGGAGAATAGGGTGGCAGATGCTCTTAGTAAGCGGGTATAGGCAAATCACTTAGTAGCTATGAGCTCCTATGGGACAAAATTATAGGATAGGATCTTGCAAGAAGTTCAGAAGGATTTCAGGTGTGTGGAGATTGTGCACAGGTTGCAACAGAGTATAGGTACAAGTACTAGTATAGGTACAAGTATAGGCATAGGTGTAGGTAGTGGTACAAGTACAGGAATAAGTGCAAAGTGCATAGGATGTGGACCATTGTCTTACAGTCGATGGATTGATTAGATTTATGGATAGGATATATGTTCCAGATAGTAGTGAGCCCTAGAAGGTGATCTTGAGGAAGTTTCACACAAAACCATATTCAAATCACCTAGGATACCAAAAGGCATTGACTACAATGAAGAAATTTAATTATTGGCCAAATCTGAGGAAGGATGTAGCAGAATTTGTGGCTAGATATTTCAATTATCAGCGTGTGAAGGTAGAGTGTAAGCATCTAGGTGAACTACTACAACCGATTCTAATTCCAAAATGGAAATGGGAGGTCATTTCCATGGACTTTATCACGGGATTATCAAGGATAGTGAAATAACATTATTCCATCATGGTTATTGTGGACAGGTTGACAAATGTTCCGTACTTCATTCCAGTGAAGTCTACATTCTCATATAGTGATGTAGCACAAGTATTCATTAGAGATATGGTAAGATTGCATGGTGTTTTGTTGTAGCAGCTACAACCACCCTCCAAAAAATTTTCTCTGCTTCATTTTGGAGCCTCTCTTCTAAACTACAACAGCTCATCTCGTACTCGCTCAGGTACTTGTACTTTGATTGAGCTTCATCTTTTGCATTATGGCTTTTGTTTTCTTGCTTGGTTTACTATCTAACCCACAAGTCAATATCTTGACTTGGTTTCCACCTAGTTCTGGGCTTGCCTTAGAGAACTACGCAATCCTTGAGGACAACCAACCTTTCTCATAAGAATTGCGCAGTTCAAGATGACAATGAACCTTCAGCTCCAAAATTTCGCAAAGCTAGTGGAAATCCAACCTTCAACTGAGAAATTGCACAGAACAAGAAAGGAAACCTAGAGCCACTCAGCCCAAAAATTGCGCAGGACCTCACTACGCTCAGAAACTGCGGAGTGCGTGAGCCACATAGTTACCCAGTCCTTCCAAGAAATGTGCAATATTTTTGGGCAATGCATGGTAGGTTCCCCCTCAGGAAAAGAAATAAAACTAAAGGGAAAGAAGCATCCCTAGGAAGCAGGGATCTATTATTAGTTTCTCGAAGGTGGCACATTGCTATCTTTGGAATTTTCCACCAAGTGTTGCTTGTGTCCTTGATCTTAGGCATACACGTCATAAATTCCAATTGGCTCAATTATATGTAATGAACACCTCTAGAGCTCATTTGTACATTCAATCATCAAGATTTAGCATTCCTAAGGAGATCAATGAACCTTCAGAGAATTTTCATCACTTTTCCATGTGAGTTTTTCTTTTATTGCCTTTTGCTGCTTTTTCTGTCATTATTTGTTGTTTAGCTTGTGACAGTTTTGTTTCACTTGTTTCTTTGAACGGTTATTGGTGTTTTAACTTGTTTTATCTTGTAGAAGTGTTGTTTCAAGTTATATATTTCCTTTCCCAAGTGTCGCATGTGTTTTCCCATTTTTCACCAACAGTCATTGTTGTGGCGACTCTCTTCACATGCTTTGTTGTCCTTTAGTTTTATAAATCGATGCGCTTGTTTCACATTCATGCATCAAAACTTAGTCAGATCTGCTTGATTTTTACACTTCCCATGGGCATATATAGCTCCCCTTGCTCGGATCTCACATTTCACTGCATGCACCATGAAATATGTGGGCTCAAGGCCTCTTCCTTGGCTTCTGGAATTGCACAAAGGTTGTACTAGGTTGGCTCAAACTGCACATTGCACAGTTCCAGGTTCAAGTCTCCCAACTTGGCCACTAAGACTGTGCAATGTGTAGTCTCTCCCAGACCTTGGCCCAGACTGAACTACACATTGTGCAGTTCTAGTCATCAAGATTCTACACTGACTATTGGGACTGTGTAGTGCGGAGTTCCCACAGTCATTTAGTCACCCGTGTCAGTCAAAATTGCACAATCCCTCTCATCAAATGCCCTTATTATTGCTTGATCATGCTGTGAAGTTAGATTTGTAAGAGCTATTATTTTCTTTCCAAGAGTGCTCGTTCTGTCCCACAGGTACCACATTATTGAAGCACTTCTCTCCAGCAACCATTTTACCATGGCACCAAAAGAGAACTACTTCAAGAGAGACCAAGGAAAGTAGTATTGGGGAAGTAGTTGAGAAAATGCTATTCAACTTGCCAATTTATGCAGACACTCAACTATTCATAGAAAAGGAGCCAACACTAACATGGCCGCAAAACCAACAACAGTAGCAGAAGGTAGCAATTTAGTACAAGATCGGGGAAAGAGGAAGTTTTTGAAATAATAGTGGGAGAATGAAGCTGCAGAGTGGAAGTGGATTCAATCATCATGCAAGAAGCTTTGTCAGCAAAAGAAAAAGGAATCAGAGGACACAAACAACAGAGCAAAGGAAGAGAGAAAAGTAGAGCTTGCAAGTAGCAAAACTAAGATCGCAGCCAACAAAGAAAGAACCAAAGGAAGGATGGGAGCTAAGGAGGAAATAACAAGAGAGAAGAAGAATCATGAAGAATAACAATTCAAGGCACAATGATAGAGAAAACAACGGCAATACAATTTGATGAACTAGAACCGCTAGCAATTGAGGAAGAAAGTGAACATATTCATGTTCCCTTACAAATTCTAATAACAAGAACGAAGTCTGGCTAGAGAACAATGAGTACGTGGAGCAACTAAGACGAGAGGACACTAGAGAATACTTGGAGATAATGCACAAAACATACATAATTACATCGGTGGCCCTGTCAAGGTCAACATCATGCTGCTCATGCTTCAGAATGAGTTCAATACAGGTTCTGAGACCATATACCCAGATGCCATGGAGGCAAGAGTCTGCCTTCAAGAAGACAACATCAAGTAGTTTGGGGACACCATCATGTAGTACCAAGCTTGGCATGTGATTGAAAAGCACCAAGTGGAGGTTGTTGAGTTGGTCTTTCCCCAAACTTCAGAGTCATAGTGTTTTTCCTTGTTAGGTTATCTCTAGACTATTTTGTCTTACATGGGTACCTGTGGAAAATTTAGTATTATTTGTAAATATGTTGTATGTGAAATTTGAAGTGTCATTAATGGAATGTGAAAGGTAATCATGTTATGTAATGAGTTATTTGTAAAGAAGTTGAAGAGTCATGAGTGTATTCAAAGAGTCACAAGGGGAATGTCAAGGGTCATCCCACCTTTTGTTATAAATAGAACCTCATAACTCATAGAACAGGCTTTTGGGAGCCAAGACTTTGGCTAGGCTTAGAATTAGAAAAGGCATAGGAGTATTGTGACAAGCCTTGGCTTCTCCACAACGTAGAGCAAGTATACTTCCTTGGAGGAGCAGGTGTTCTTGACTGTAATGTTCCACAATTGGGGCTAATGGTTGTCAATGGTGTATGTATGGATGGAACTTTCGCTTATAATAATAATAACATAGCCATCACACTTTCATGCATATGTTTTTATTGTAGTTGGACTATTATGGTTTCTTTAGCAATGTATGTTTTTTAACTTATGCATTTTCTTATGAACTACTTTGTATGCAATTGTATGAATATTTTTTAATGTGTGTTGCTGGATTAACTATTCACTTTAATTTGTGGACTATTTTGCATTTGAGCTTGTGATGTCTTTCCACTCATGTGTTCCTTTCAAGCTACGTACTATTATAGGTTTCTAAGGGGAAAAATTCCTTTTCCCCTCCATGTGTTAGAACCCCCATGAATCTCACTTGACTCGCTGCAAGGTCACGCACTTGCTTCCGCCCAAAGTAATCATACTTATCTCTACATGCTATCATGGGCAAGGAATTACACTACCACCCATTGCTGGGACTCCTACTCCAAATAGTCTGAGGTCTAGTTGGGACTTCCTATCGAAGATATCCCTTGAATTTTTGTGGGTCCATCACTGTCAACATGTTCCAAAGAAGATTGTGTCAGACAAGGATGCAAATTTCACTGCCAAGTTTTGGAAGGCATTGTATGCAGGTTTGGGCATCGAGTTGGCCTTCAGTAAAGCTTATCATTTGCAAATAGATGAACAGATAGAGAGGGTCAACCATATATTGGAGGACATGTTGAGGTTGTATGTGATGCATCAGTAGCAAAAGTGGGAAGAGTATATTCCACTGGTAGAGTTCTCTTATAACAATGGGTATCAGGAATATTTGAAGATGAGTCCATATGAGGCATTGTATGCGCGGAGCTGCAATACTCCCATCAGTTGGAGTGATCCAGTTAATGAGGTGTTGATTGGACCAAACATGTTGGTAGACACGGAATAGGAAATGCAGGTTATAAAAAAGAATCTAAAGGAAGCACATGATAGACAAAAGAGCTATGCAGGTCAGAACAGGTTATTCAAGTTGTTCCAAGTTGGGGACCAAGTGTACTTTCACATTAAATTAAAGAAGATCTCTTATAAATTGGATCATGTGCCAAGCTGACACCATGGTTTTTCAAGGAAGGAGCAAGAAAGGAAAATAATGAAAGAGGAAGGAACGAGCAAGCAATGAAGAGCAAGATCAATCAGTTATAGGAGCATTCTTTGCAGGTATCGATTTGGATGTGTATTTTACTTGCTATAGTTGGCATGCATGGCATTGCATGTGGTTCTTTTGCTATTAGGCATAGGTATTTCCAGGTGTGACATTGTTTTCATCCTATCCTTTCCATTTCCGTATATCCATGATATGATTGGTTCCTCATGTTTTGGTTGAACTGGATTGATGGATGGATTCAAAGATGAATGAGGTGGATCTCCAAATGATAGAGAAAATGGCCTAGTGGTCCTTAAACTAGACTATGGATCTTGGTAAAGACACTAGCCTAGTAACCTTTGAGCCATACTGCGGGTTGTGGTAAATATAGGATTATGTTGCCTCAGTGAGCCTAGGAATCCTTGTCAATGAATGGTAGGACATACATTAAAGCCAAGAGGTGGATTTCTCTTCATTGGGCATAGTAATCCCTGGTTGGGATATGAGGTAAAGCATGGAGAGTGGGTCTCATTTCAGGGCCTAGTGATCCATTGTGGATTGCAGTAAATTTTGAGAGACTAGGAGACAGGAAAATTCCTCACATTGTAGGTGAAGAAATCCAGTGGCATCCATGCTTGTTTTGCCTAGTGATCAGGTTGATATCATGGTAATTCTTTTTATTACATGTTTATTATGTTGACCTAGTGATCTAAGATGGATTACAGTAAAGGTTGGTTTCTATTGATGAAGGTGAGGTGGTTTAGCCTTGGAATTCCATGGTTGGTTCTTTTGGTTTGATTCCCACATTCATACTTAGAATATGGCATGGGGGTGAATGGCTGAAGAGAGATTTGGCTCAGCCATTCTATGGTAGGGTAGAATGTGGTAGTCCCATCCTGGGTTTCGATTTTGCATCATCAATATGAGGTTATTCCTTCTTGTATTTCTATGAGTATTATACGGGTTTATATGTGTATCATACGGCTGTGATTTCCTTGGTATTTTTGTTGCTATTATGTTAGTTATGTATATGTTTTATGATAGTGGCTATGTATGGATCTCATCATGTTTTTATTTGTAAATGGATGAACAATGTTTCTCTAACCTAATAGATGATAATGTAAAAAATTATATAATGGAACAATGCTTCACAACGATTCTCATATTACGTATGAGTCCCCTATGCTTAAATCTATTGTTTACACCTGTAGAACACATATTTGTGATATGTTTGACGAAATTCCTGTCATGGCTAGTAGGGGTCTGGTTAAGGATTTTTTCAATTATTTACATTTGCATCAATTATTCCCTATTATCTTCCTGTAATGAAGGTTGTTGAAAATGGAAACAAGAAATGCTAAAAATAGCATTGCTATTTTTAGCAGTTTGGGACGGATTCCAATTTTAATCAGTCCCTGGACTAAAATAGGAAGTAAAATTCGAATTTGAACTTAACAACTGTTTGAAAATAAATTAATTAATTCACCATGAGTTAATTAGTTCTGAAAAATCAAACATGAAGTCTATGTGAGGGCATGCAACAGTTTCTCCATTAATTGAGGAATTTATCCATCAATTAAGGAGATAAGGATGATTTCTAATTTGAGTTGCAATTAGTTGGCTTAGTTAACTGAGTCAAGTCTAGTTATATTGATTTAAATAGTTTGTTTAAATTAATGTGAGTTTAGTTAGTTAATGCATGCTTGCATATAACTGCTGCGCTTTAGATAACTGAATATTCTCTCATGAATAACTCATGCATGTCATTTTAGACAGAGACCCAGTTGAGATCAGAGGAGGGACAATGTATTATCAGTTGGATGGATTTTTCCTATAAAGGAAAATCATTCATGGAGAAGTATTTATCTCCTTCAGGATTGCGTAGTTGCATCAGAGGTTAGTGAGTGTGTGAAGAGGCCAATTCACACAAGTGGCTGCACTGGAACCCAAGGAAAGTTGCGCAAAGAAATAGGAGTCTTGGAGGGTAGAGGAGAAGGTTTGAGAGAGGCCTTTGACTGTCTATGAGCAATAGAGGGATTGTAGAGAGAGCAGGATAGCTTGTGAGTTGATTCTTTTTGTAATTCAGACTATATTTCCACTTGTATGATAATACAGAGTTGGGGTTTTAGGCTGAGGCTTTCCCTGGTTATTTATTCTGTGTTATGTGTGATTGATTTCTCCTTATCAGTTATATGTGTTCAATTGATCTTGCCCAATTTGATTAAGCTTCCACATAATTGGTTGTAGAAGTAGATCAAGTATTTCTCTTTAGTATATTGCATTATCAGGTGATCTATAGGTGGGAATTTCTACATGTTATTGGAGAAAGGTTTTGTAGAAAAATTTCTACATGGTATCGGAGCAAAGGTGATCAAAGCAATGAACAGTGTACTGAGAGAAGATTTTGAAGTTTTGAGTTTTGGGCCACAAGTTTTTAGAGTAGATATGAAAAATTTTGTGAAAATTTTTCAAAAACAAATAGAAAATATGGATTACTTGTGGAAAAAGACCCAAATTCAAAAAAAAATCGGCTAAATCAGAGTTCAGATGAGGGAGATATCACTGATTTAAAATCAGCTCTTTTTCCAGAAAATTTCATGGCGGTGGGAAAGATGAAATAGATTGGTGTGCTACCCAAGAACCTTTATGCACTTGAGGTACAATATTCATGCAAACCCTTAAGGAAAAAGATAAGGTTAGATACTTTGTGGTTGAGAAGGAGATTAAATTACCTCTCAACATGCAGTGCCAGAAGAAGTCTCAGACAATTGTGATGGAACCACAATTGGTGAAGCAGCTTCAGGAGGTTGTGGAGAAACCACAACTAAAGAAGTTGAGAGGAGAAAGAGTGGAGGCATCCACTCATACTGAGACCTCGAGTAGGGGGGGATTTCAAGCCAAGTGGGCAGAGGGATCACATGCATCCATACCTCCAGGTCGGAGGTGAGGCGATGTGAAGTGATCGTCCCAAGAAGGTTGGAATAGGGGCAGGATCCTTGAGGTACCCAACCTCTTTGATTTGACTTTTCTACAAGAGCCTCAACTAGGAGTAGCAAGACTGGCTGATTGGGTAGAGACAGATACGGATGGAGTGGCAGAGAGAGCTACAATGCAGGAGTCCCAAGACAATATAGAGCTAGCAGGTTACAACAATGTGAGAGGCACAAGAGTGTTGCACCAATGCAGGATGGCATAGACAGGTGTGCAATGGTGCAAGATGCATGGAGTTTTGCACCAGCTTAGAGATCAGAGAGGGAGAACTTGTCAGCAACAGATAGAGCTTCAGCATTAGATTATGTTTCTAGCCCAACAGAGAGGTCAAATGGGAGTTTTTTTTGTTTCTAGAGTTGCTGGAGCATCCACACTTGGGAGAAGTTTTGCATGAAGAACATTCCAAAGGTATAGGATTCGGTTCAAGTTGAACGCCTTTCTTGTTGAGAGGGAGTGTTGAAAATGGCAACAAGAAATGCTAAAAATAGAAGTGCTAAAAATAGAACTTCTATAAATAGTAGTTCAAGTAACAGTGTTAGATTGAGAAACAAGGAATTAAAAATGGAAGTGCTATTTTTAGCACTTTGGGATGGATTCCAATTTTATTAAGTCCCTAGACAAAAATAGGAAGTAAAATTCGAATTTGAACTTAATAGCTGTTTGAAAATAAATTAAACAATTCACTATGAGTTAATTAGTTGTGAAAAATAAAACATGAAGTCTATGTGAGGACATGCAACAGTTTCTCCATTAATTGAGGAATTTATCCATCAATTAAAGAGATAAGGATGAGTTCTAATTTGATTTGTAATTAGTTGGCTCAGTTAACTGAGTCAAGTCCAGTTAGATTCATTTAAACAGTTCATTTAAATTAATGTGAGTTCAATTAGTTAATGCATGCTTGCATATAATTGTTGCACTTTAGATAATTGAATATTCTCTCATGAATAACTCATGCATGTCAGTTCAGACAGAGACCTAGTTGAGATCAAAGGAGGGACAGTGTACTATCAGTTGGATGGATTTTTCTTATAAAGGAAGCTCATCCATGGAGAAGGATTTATCTCCTTCAGGATTGCGCAGTTGGATCAGAGGTTAGTGAGTGTGTGAAGAGGCCAATTCGCACAAGTGGCTATACTAGACCCCAAGGAAAATTGCACAAAGAAATAGGAGGCTTGGAGGGCAGAGGAGAAGGTTTGAGAGAGGCCTTTGACTGTTTATGAGAAGCAGAGGGATTGCAAAGAGAGCAAGATAGCCTGTGAGCTAATTCTTTTTGCAATCTAGACTATATTTCCACATGTATGATAATACAGAGTTGGGGTAAGGCTGAGGCTTTCCCCTGGTTATTTCTTCTATGTTATGTGTGATTGATTTCTCCTTATCAGTTATATGTGTTTAAATGATCTTGCTCAATTCGATTAAGCTTTTGCATTACTGGTTGTAGAAGTAGATCAAGTATTTTGCTTTCGATATTGCATTATCAGGTGATCTACAGGTGGGAATTTCTACAAAGGTGTCATTCAATTTTGGGTAGTGACGTGGGCTGTGAGCCTAAAAAATATCTCAAACCTAGGGACATCAACACAACATTGGGAAAAATAGCCCTTGGACACTAGCATGCCTTGGCATGAGAGCATCTAGAGCCTCCTGGATGTTGTCAAATCCATACCATGTGAGTGCCTGTGGGTCAAGTGGTCTAAAACCTCAATGGGACCACGAGGCTTACTACCTGAGTGGTTGGGATGGTTCGTGGGAGTCATGTAGCATATGTGGAAGGTTTTCATGTTGTTTTTCCATCGATTCCACTTCGTTAAGGTCACATAGGAGGTTGAATCTAATTATAGTAGCCTCTCATCATATGTTTACCCTGGCTGGCTGGTTAATTGGTTAGATGTGGGAGGAGGGTGTTACAGAGTGGTATCATAGAATGGTTCACCCTTTGGATTGGATGGGCGGTGTGTTGGTCATGAATTCATGTCATTTTCACATGTGTATATCATTCTTTTGGTCTATGTGCTTGTTTCATATCCTTGGTGTAAGTCATGGTTGTAGTGATCTCACCATGTGAAAGAGGATATTGTTGTTATGAAGTATATCGTCACGAGTGTATGATTGGTTACATGTTGTTTACTCTTACTTATTTTCAGCGTCTGTTGGTATGCTTTTTGTTTTCATGCATGAGGTCATGGTATGTGTAGTTGATATGGTCATGTATTGATGACTGAAGTCTAGCTAAACTAATAGTTACATGGTTATATTCTTATGTATTATATGTATATATATTGTCATGATTATGTTATACATGTAGTACGATGATTGGTTCTTCTTGCATATGAGATAGCCTCCCCGAATTTCTTTAAGGTATGTTGGTTTATTGTGATTTGTTTTAGCTGGCATAGTATGCCTCATAGGGAAGAGATCAAATGACTAGCAAGATGGTAGATTACAAAGTCTCTCCCTATGAATCAGATGAACAACGTGGTGTTGGGCACTCTTTTGATTTTGCAAACACATTGAGAAGATTGAAGGAAGAAATAAGGAGTTTTAAGGTGAACAATGACAAAATCATGCAGGCACAATAGAAATAAGCAGAGGTTAATGCAATACTCCTTCAGAGTTTTTCAGAATTGCAGCGAAAATGGCCACTTTGGATCAGCCATGGATAGGAGGATAGAACTAATGGGGCATATGACAGTAGGTCTCATGCTAGTTATAGGTAAGATAGAGATGACACGGTTAGAGATTGCAGATTTTTGGATACTATGGATAGGAGAGATGATGGATATAAGTACTATTCTAGTTCTTGTTTTGACAAGCATCATGATCATCATCGTTATCATCCTTATAGGATGAGTGATAGGGGATACTTTCATATTATTTTAAGAAAGAAAATCCACCTACTTCTGATGGAGATGTGAAGAAGCCAGAAGATGTAGAGGCTTGGATACATGAGATGAAAAGGTTCTTTGAATTGCATGAGTACACAGATAGTATGAAGGCCATAATAGCTATATTTAGCCTAAGAGATAACACAAACATCTGGTGGGAAGATGTGAAACGAGTTAGAGACATTAGGATAGATGACTTGACTTGGCACGAGTTCCAGAGGCTTTTAAGGAAGAAGTACTTGTCAGGATGGTACTACGACAGTAAAGCCAGGGAATTCTAGGAGCTAAAGATGGGATCAATGACAAATGAAGAGTAAATGACAAAGTTTTGGGAGTTATTTAAGTATATACCATATCTTAAAGATGAGAAGGTTAAAGTTCAGAAATTTTTTAGTGGATTTCCATTAGAATTTAGAGATGGGATTGAGTATGATGAGACTCAGACACTTAAAGAATTCATTAGGATATTGAAGCATTGCTATGAACAGTCAAAGTGTAAGAATTAATCATAGCAAGGATGGAAAAGGAAAGACAAAGGTACTATGAACAGTCAAAGTGTAAGAATTAATCATAGCAAGGATGGAAAATGAAAGACAAAGGTAAAGGTAAATGGAAACCTAAGAGAGAAATGCCTCAAAATTAAGAGGAGAAAGAAAATGTGGCAACTCAAAAGAAGTTCAATACAGCTAGACATGGACATGGGTTACAACAACAACATAGAGGTGAGGGTACTGGTTGGTTGGAGTGTTGGGCATGCAGTAAATAGCACCTTAAGAGAGATTTTCCATAGAATCCAAGTGTTAGGCCTCAGATATATAGTGCACAGGAGGCACAAACTGTTGGGGATGTTATTCAGAGTGTTCCTTGTATTTATGCAGCATTGGATAACAAACAAGCAGACCATCAGGCATCTATCATTGAGATGGATGGTAATCTTTGTGATCAATTTATTTCTATTTTGATTGAACCTGGATCTAAATAAAGCTATGTTATTCATGGGCTGGTGGATAAGTGTTGTTTTAGTAAGGAATTTCATGCAGAACCTTGTCTAGTACAGTTGGCTATTGGTAAAAAGTAGTGAGTTCATAATTGGGTAAGAGCTTGTGCATTTGATTTGAATGGTATGCTTACTATGGTGCATTTGAATGTATTACCATTGGGATCATACAATATGTTGTTAGGCATGGATTGGTTATATATCCATAGAAGCAAGGTGGATTTTTATGACAAAGAAATTGAGTGTGTGGATGAAAATGGGGAACCAAGAGTCTTAGAGGGAAAGAAGAAAGCCACATCAGGTAAGATGGTGACAGCTATGAAGGAAAAAGATAGTTGTGTAAAAGAGTGTATGTTATTCGCAGTGCAAATTTCTAGTGAAAAAGGTAAGGAAGTTAAGGATGTAGATGTTTTCAGCAGGTACCCGGTTCTACATTAGTTTCAAAATGTATTCCCTCAAGAGATTTTAGAGTTGCCACCTAACATGAAGGTATACTTTTATATTGAGTTAGTGATAGGGGAAGCTCCAGAATCAAAATCACCATTCAAGATAAGCACACCTAAGTTGCTAGACTTAAAGTTGCACCTGAAATAGATGCTTGAATATGGATACATTAGGCCAAGTGTATCACCTTGTGGCACACCGGTATTGTTTTTGAAGAAGAAATATGGTACTCTCATATTATGCATTGACTACGGGAAGTTGAACAAAGTGACCATCAAGAATAGGTACTCATTACTGATGATTGATGATTTTCTTGATCAGCTGAAGAGAGCAACAATGTTCTCTAAGATTGACTTGAGGTCAGTATACCACCAGGTACACATCAAAGAGGAGGACATTTACAAGATAGCTTTCTTGACCAGGCATGGGAATTATGTGTTTGTTGTAGTTCCATTCGGTTTCACTAATGCTCCAGTTACATTTATGTGCTTGATGAATAATGTGTTGTGTCTATATTCGGACAAGTTTGTTATTGTGTTCATTGATGACATATTGGTATATTCTAAAAATGAGGAAGAGTAAGTCGAGCATTTAGCGGAAGTGCTGAGGTTGTTGACAGAGCATCAATTATATGCTAAGCTCAGCAAGTGCAGTTTATTTCAGATTGAGGTGCAACTTGGGACATGTTGTTTCCAAGGAGGGCATAACAGTGGATCCAGAAAAGATAAGGACCATCATGGAGTAGGTAGCTCCCAGGAATGTGGATGAGGTGAGATCTTTCATTGGGTTAGCAAGTTATTACAAGAGGTTCATAAGGAAATTCTCTCAGATTTCTTATCCTAATACATCATTATAGAGGAAAGGTAAGAAGTTTGATTGGAAATAAGATTGGAAGGCCATTTTTGAGAAACTCAAGTAGTTGTTGACACATGCACTAGTGCTAAAGATTACAAAACCAGACAAGGAGTTTGTAGTATGTATAGATGCTTGAAAGAGAGGACATGGTGGAGTCCTTATGTGGGATGGATAGGTGGTATGCTATGAGTCACAGAAAATAATGAGCATGAGAAGAAGTGACACATGATATTGAGTTAGCAATGACATACATGCATTGAAGATGTGGAGGAACTATCTTCTTGGTAGGAGGTTTGTGCTAGTGACTGATCACATTGGGTTTAGGTATATGTTTGATCAACTAAATATAAATGCCTAAAAAGCTAGATGGTTGGCCATGATCGATGAGTTTGACTTCGAGATCAAGTACATCAAAGGAAATGAGAATAGGGTGGCAAATGCTCTTAGCATGTGAGTACAGGTAAATCTCTTAGCAACTATGAGCTCCTATGGGACAAACTTATAAGATAGGATCTTGTAAGCAAGTTAGCAAGATGTCAGGTATATGGAGATTATGCACAGGTTGCAGCAGAGTACAAGTACAAGTACAAGTATAGGTAGTGGTACAGGTACATGAAGTGGTGCAAGTATAAGTACATATAGTGGTATAGGTACAGGTGCACCTAATGTGGACTATTGTCTTACATCGTATCAATTGGTTAGATTTAGGTACAGGATATATGTTCTAGACAGTAATGAGCTAAAGAAGGTGATATTGAGGGAGTTTCACACGAAACCATATTCATGACACCCAAGCTACCATAAGACATTGATAGTAGTGAAGAAATTTTATTACTAACCGAATCTGAAGAAGGTTGTAGTAGATTTTGTGGCTAGATGCTTTGATTGTCAGCGTGTGAAGGCAGAGTGTAAGCATCTAGGTGGACTAATATAGCCAATTGTGATTCCATAATGGAAATGGGAGGACATTTCCATGCACTTTATCATAGGGTTGCCAAGGAAAGTGAGACAACATGATTCCATCATGGCTGTTGTGGACAGGTTGACGAAGGTTTCCCACTTCATTCTAATGAAGTCTACATTCTCAGATAGCGATGTAGCATAGGTATTCATCAGAGATATGGTCCTATTGCATGTTGTTCCAAGAAATATTGTGTCAGACAAGGATGCAAATTTCACTTCCAAGTTTTGGAAGGAGTTGTTTGTAGGTTTGGGCATAAATTTGGCCTTCAATACAACTTATCATCAACAGAAAGATGGAAAAATGGAGAGGGTCAAACAGATATTGGAGGGCATGTTGAGAATATTCGTGATGCATTAGAAGAGAAAGTGGGAAGAGTATTTTCCACTGGTAGAGTTTGCTTATAACAATGGGTATGAGGAATATTTGAAGATGAGTCTGTTTGAGGCATTGTATGGGTGGAATTGCAATAATTCCATGAGTTGGAGTGATCTAGTTAATAGGGTGTTGATTAGATCTAGTTAACAAGAAATGTAGGTTATAAAGAAGAATATAAAGGTAGCATGAGATAGGAAGAAGATATATTTAGATCATAACAAGTTATTCAAGGAGTTCCAGGTTGGGGAACAAGTGTACTTGCGCATCAAACTAAAGCAGAGCTCCTTACAGATTGGATCATGTGCCAAGATGGCACCATAGTTTTGCAGACCTTTCAGTATTATTAAGAGGATTGGGCTAGTAACTTATCAACTTGCACTACCTTTGAAATTTAAATTCCATGATGTTTTCCATGTGCCATTGGTTAAGAAGTATGTTAAATATTTTGATCATGTGATTGAATGGTCTATATTGCAGGTGGAACCAAACGGAGAATTCCAGTCGGAGCCTCTGTGTATATTGCAAAAAAATGTGCTCATGCCCCAGAACCAAGCAATCGAGCAGGATAAAGTATATTGGAAGCACTTTGGGCTCGATGAAGCTACATGGGAGATGGTGGATCAGATGCAGGCTATGTATCCTTCATTTTTTGTCAGTTGAGGCAAAGTATTTGTGGCATGGTGTTTTGGTATATGTCTTTGGTATGCATTTTGGTACATGTTTTGGTGATGTTTTGATATATGTACATATGTGTATGGATGTAACTTCCATGAGCTATGTTATAAAGCTCTAATAAGCAATATGGGTGTCATGTTATTTATAATGTTATGTTGTCATGTTGGTTTCCTTTTCAACAGGGTGATCGTTGTAAATACTGCATCGAGCTATGTTATAAAGCTCCATAGGTAGTATGTTTTCTTCTCAGTGGTTTTGCTGAGGCATAGGTGTGGTTGAACACTAAGGATAGTGTCCCCCAAGGGGGAGGAGTCTGTAATAGCCCTGGTGAAAATTCCATGTAATAAATGTTAATAAAGGAAAAATAATAACCATGGTTAATGGGACACTTATGCGAAGCTGAATGTTGGAAAAACATCATAGCGTGGGTGTTCATTGGTTTATTATGGCTAAGGAAATTGGAAAAGGAAATGGATAAGGATTTGGAAAGGAAAAATGGAATTTTTGGCACATCTATTTATGAAAATAATGGAAATTAAGAGAAAAGGAAAGTGAAAGGTCACAGGTTGCATGTGAGGAGGAAAATGAAGGAAAATAATGGAAAATGAAGAAAATAGAGGCCTAATTGATAAAAAGGCTTCTAAGGATCAATTTGTAACCTTTTTTCAATTTAGTTTTGGAACTCTCTCATTATTTTCTCTCTCTCTCTCTCTCTTGGGCACTTAGAGTTTTCTTGGAGCATTTTCACACTGGATAAGAAAGGCAAAGAAGGAAGGAGGAAGGAAGGAGCAAGCAAGGAAGAGCATGATAAAGCATCTTCAATAGTATTCTTTGTAGGTATCGATTTGCATGTTTATTTTCCTTGTTATATTTGGCATGCATGGCATTGCATCTGGTTATTTTGTTTTTAGAGCATGGGTTTTTCCAGGTGTGACAGTGTTTTCAACCTAACCTTGCCATTTACAGATAGCCATGGTGTGATGGTTTTCTCATGTTTTGGTTGAGTTGGATTGTCGGATGGATTTGAAGTTAAGTGAGGTGGATCCTTGAATGATAGAGCACATGGTCTAGTGTTCCTTGAACAAGATTGTGGATCATGGTAACTCCATTGGCCTAGCAACCCCTAAGCCAGACTGTAGGTTGCAGTAAAGCTAAGATTGTGTTGCCTTAGTGGGCCTAGGAAACCTCGTCTATGAATGACATGATATACAGTAAATCCAAGAGGTGGATTTCTCTTTGTTGGGACCAATAATCTTGGTTTGGGATATGTGGTAAAGCTTGGAGAGTGGGTCTCGTTTTAGGGCCTAGTAATCCGATGTGGATTGTGATAAAGCTTGAGAGACTAGGAGACAGGAAAATTCCTCACGGTGTAGGTGGAGAAATCGGTGGCATCCATCCTTGTTTGGTCTAGTGATCGGGTGGAGATAATGGTAAAGTATGTTATTACATTTTTATTATGTTGGGATAGTGATCCAATATGGATTATGGTAAAGCATGGTTTCTATTGATGAGGGTGAGGTGGTTTAGCCTCAAAATGTCATGGTTGGTTATTTTGGTTTGAGTCCCACATTCATGCTTGGAATATGGCATGATGGTGAATGGATGAAGAGATATTTGTCTCAGCCATTCTATCGTCGAGTGGAACGTGGTAGTCCCATACCGGGTTTGTATTTTGCATCATCAATATGAGGTTATTTCTCCTTATACTTCTATAAGTATTATACTAGTTTATATGTGGATCATATGGCTATGATTTCCTTGGTATTTTTGTTGCTATTATGCTAGTTATGTATATGTTTTTTGACAATGGCTATGTATGGCTCTCATCATGTTTTTACTTGTAAATGGAAGAACAATGTCTCTATGACCTAATAGATGATAATGCAACAAATGATATAAGGGAACAATGCTTCATAGTGATTCGCATGATAAGTATGAGACCCCTACGCTTAAATCTATTGTTTACACCTGTAGATTACATATTTGTGATATGTTTGACGAAATGCATGTCATGTCTAGTAGGGGTCTAGTTAAGGGCTTGTTAAAGTATTTACATTTCCATAATTGTTTTCCTGTTATCTTCTTGTTCTGAAGGTGTCATTCAATTATGGGCAGTGACCTGGGCTCTTGGCCTAAAAGAGTGGCTCAAATCCTACGGACGTTGGCACAGAAATGGGAAAAATAGTCCCTATACATTGGCATGCCTTGGCATGAAAGTGTCCAGAGCCTCTTGGACGTTGTCAGGTCCATATCATGGATGTCTCTAGGGGTCAAGTGGTCTAAAACCTCAGTGGGACCGAGGGGCTAGCTACTTGAGTGGTTGGGATGGTTCCTGGGAGTCTTGTAGCTAATCTGGAAGGTTTGTAAGTTGTGTTTCCATTAATTCCACTTCCTTAAGGTCACATAGAAGTTTGAATCTAATCATAGTAGCCTCTCAGCACATCTTCACTCCAGTTGGCCAGTTACTTGGGTAGATGTGAGAGGAGGGTGTTACAAAGTGGTATTAGAGCATGGTTCACCCCTCAGACTAGATGGACGATGCGTTGGTCATGCATTCATGTAATTTTCATGTGTGTTAATCATTCTTGTGGTCTATGTTCTTGTTGCATATGCATGGTGTCAGTCATGGTTGTAGTGATGTCGCCATGTGAAGTAGGATGTTGTTGTTATGATGTCATCATGAGTCTATGATTGGTTACATGTTGTTTACACTTACATATTGTCAGTGTACATTGGTATGGTTGTTGTTGTCATGTATGAGTTCATGGTAAGCGCAATTTATATGGTCATGTATTGATGAGTGGACTCTATCTAGACCAATAGTTACATGGTTATATGCTTATGTATTATATGTATATATGTTGTCATGATTATGTTATACATGTAGTACATTGATTGGTTGTTCTTGTAGATGAGATATCCTTTTTGCTAAGGTACGTTGATTTATTGTGATTTGGTTTAGCTAACATAGTATGCCTCGTAGGAAAGAGATCAAATGACTAGCAAGATGGTAGATTACAAAGACTCTCCCTATGAATCAAATGAGTATCGTGGTGTTGGGAACTCTTTTGATTTTGTAGACATAATGAGAAGCTTGAAGGAAGAAATAAGGAGTTATAAGGTGGATAATGACAAAATCATGTAGGCACAAGAGAAACAAGTAGAGATTAATGGAATACGCCTTTAGAGATTTTCATAATTGTAGTGACAAGGGCCACTTTGGATTAGCCATGGATAAGAGGAAAAAACTAATGAGGCATATGGAAATAGGTCTCATGGCAGTTATAGGTCGGATAGATATGACATGGTTACAGATGGAAGATTGTTGGATACTCTGGATAGGAGATGTGATGGATATAGGTACTATTCTAGTTCTGGTTTTGACAGGCATCATGATCATCATCATTATCATCCTTACAAGAGGAGTGATAGGGGATAATTTCTAGATGAGTTTAAGAAAGCAAAGCCATCTACTTTTGATGGAGATGTGAAGAAGCCAGAAGATGTAGAGGCTTGAATACTTGGGTTGAAGAAGTTCTTTGAGTTGCATGAGTACATAGATAATATGAAGGCCAGAATAGTTATCTTCAGCCTGAGAGGTAAAGAAGACATCTGGTGGGAAGATGTGAAGTGGGTTAGAGACATCAGGACAGATGAATTGACTTGGCACAAGTTCCATAGGCTTTTCAGGAAGAAGGACTTGTCATAAAGCTACTACAATAGTAAGGCCAAAGAAATCTATGAGCTAATGGTGAGATCAATGACAGATGAAGAGTACATGACCAAGTTTCTGGAGCTATTGAGGTATGTAATGTATATTAAAGATGATAAGGCTAAAGTTAAGTTATTTAATAGTGTATTTCCATTAGCATTTAGAGATCGGATTGAGTATGATGAGCCTTGGTCACTTTAGGAAGTCATTTAGAAATTGAATCATTTATATGAACAGTCAAAACATAAGAATGAATCTCAGCAAGGATGGAAAGGGAAAGACAAAGATAAAGGTAAATGGCATCCTAAGAGAGTAAAACATCAAGTTGTAGAGGAGAAAGAAAATGTGCACCTCAAAAGGATTTCAGTACAGCTAGATAGGGACATGGATCACAAGAACAACATAGAGGTGAGGGCACTGGTCAGTTGGAGTGTTTAACATGTAGTAAGGAGCAAGTTAAGAGAGATTGTCCACAGAATCAGGGTGGTAGGCCTCAAATATATTGTGCAAAGGAGGCATAGACTATTGGGGATGTTGGTCAGAGTGTTCCTGGTATTTATGCAACATTCGATAACAAACAAGCATACCATGAGGCACCTATCATTGAGATGAAAGGTAAGCTTTGTGATCAAGTTATTTCTATTTTGATTGACACTATTGTCGAGCGATAAAAAGGTGTCCTTTTAACTCCTAATTACCTTCACATTAATTGTCAACCCAGGGACGACTTTTTATTTCAAGGGTGTACTCAGTCTGAGGTGGCTATTTACTCAAGAGTAATGTTTTGCAGTATAGTGCTTAAAATCCAAAAGTAAATGAAAGATGGAAACAAAATCTAATTAGAACAGCAAGAAACTAAAATGTTATGAACTAAATCATTCACTCAAACAACCATCAATCAAGGATACAGTAGTAATAACTCATTCCTCTAGATATTGATGCAGTTGAAATCAAACGGGAACAAGACAATCAATTTGGGAACGAGGAAGCAATAACCAATGTTCTCTACAGTTGACAGTCCTGCTTTAAAGCAATTAAAAGGAAATATAAATTGAACTAAAGCTCCTATTGAAAGTAAACTAGGAAAAATCTTTAAAAGCAAACTCTTGCAATTAACCAACAGAAATGAACAACAAAGTAAATGGACAACAAACTGTAATTAAAGGAATCGAATAACCAATCCTATTGAACAACAATCTGTAATGAATATCAATCAAACAAAACAACAAATGGAATGAAACCATAATTGAAATAGCACAACGAAGCTTTATATTTGAAATGAACAACATAACAATATAAGTAGAAAGGGATAATAATCTTTGTTATGATGGAAAAGAACAGCCATGCGATTCAATCTCAACTTGTGCAATACAATAATTTCATAAAATACTATAACAGCTCGCTGCAAAAACATGAAACTGTAAGGCAATACGATTCAAATAAATAGGAATTAAGTCAAACCATCACACAATGGAAATTGGAAAGATATAATACAGCAGCAGCATACTCCACCAGAGGTTGGGCCCTTAGCCGCCAGTGGATGTTGTTGGGCTACTTCAGATGAGAAGAATGAATAGCAACCCTTTTATTTATTCATCATCAAACTGTGAAATCATTACAGCAGCTAAAGCTTTGAGAATTACAACATGCAACAATCCATTTTTCCTCCTATTCTATCCTATCCCATCATCATTCTTGAATTTCCAATTCTGAATCCTCAATTCTCCCCCTGAATCCCCATCTCTGATCTCTATTTTCATTTAAATAGAGAGAGATCAGAGAGAAGTTACAACAGAGATAATTACAACATGATTTCTATTACAAAATTGGATTGTTTCCAACCAATTGATCAACAAGAAAATATATTTCTATTCATCTTTCAACAAGAGCAAGGAGAATTTGGCTTTGCAGCTGAGATTTGGAAAACAGCCACACAACAAATCTAAGAAAGTCGTGCTCAAAGAACCCTACGTTTCTCTCAATACAAGCCTAATTTGGGCAAACCATTCTTTACCAAAGTTAATTTGGTCCGTTCTGGACAAAAACCATGTTCCGGATTTTCCAAATTCTTCTTCATTTGCCCAAAATCTCAACAGCAAAATTGTCACTTCTTATTCCAACGAATTTCTGAGTTGGAATATTTAATGATCAAATCTTCAATCTGGAAATTGTATTGGAGGCTAAAAATGGTGAATAGTGTTACAACCAATTTATTAAAACTATCATTGATAAAATCATGCATAATCATCAATTTATTAGAAATAAAGGAGAATAAATAATATTCATCCATAAGAG
>APFE031032317.1:44408-68593 GCA_000404065.3 Pinus taeda | reverse complement strand
ATAATATATATATTATAATCCAATCACTATATATATATATATTATATATTATATACAACTTCTTACATATAATAAACATTCATAAAATTAAAATATCATTTTTTACAATATCTTTATGAGATTTAAATTTGCCAATATATCTGGTATAGGGCATACATATTGTATCATTTTTCCAAATTCTATACCATTTTTCTAATTTAAAAAATCTATCAGCCTCTCTTTGCACCTTTTGGGGCAATTGCTAGTTTCAAGTTGTTGTGCATGTAGAACACCATTTTCGTCTCACTTTCAATGGCGTGCAGCAGCCGATATTGGCGGCCGTGGCCATGACTGCAAAAAAAGTGTGAAAGTGACATGATGGTGTTCTACATGTAACACAATTTGACTGCAAGAAATGATTGCCGGACTGAAAGGCATGGGCAATATGAAGCAACATGGTAGATATGAAGCAACATGGTAGAGAGTCAGCTACAATATGAACAACATGGTCGAATTTTCTAATATGTATTGTGTCTTATACTAGCAATTGTCCCAAAAGGTACAAAGAGAGGCTGATAGGCTTATGAAGTTAGAATTGTTGAAGTTTTATAAAGGATTTAAAAGTACAAGTATTTTTGTAAAAAATATTAAAAATAGAAAATAATGAATGTTGGAAACCATATAATATGTACAGTCTAAAATATTTTATTCATATATATATATAAATTAAAATCTCAATTGTATTTTCAATTTGGGTATTGGTTAACTTTTACGCAAACATATGCTTCCACAATTGTAACTCTTCTTACTTAAAGTAATTTACTAAATGAAAAAACTCATGACTCCTATAGATATTTCATCAAGCAAACTTCAAATTCAATTTGGGTAATGCAACTCTCATATATGACCAAGCGGGCTTCTATGGTTCAGTGTTGTTACTTTTCATAAGGCTCACTAACTAGTTTATACAATTTTCTCAATAATTATGCTTAAAAGGCAACACCAAGGGAATTAAGGGAGTAGAATAGAAAAACACATTGTTTTCATTCAAACGTACAACCACTGAAAAATAATTTAATAAAGGCAGAGACTCTTTAAGGCACGTAAAATCCCTCAAGAATCTTAGCTATACATATCTTGATGCACAGGATGGCCGAAGCACATTAAACATGGAAAATTTTATGGTGTATGATATATTAGAGCTACAGAAATATTAATTATTTTACAATTATGTTGAATCCAGTATTAACAGAAAATCATACAAGAAAGTTTGTAGTTGTTCTAGGTCCCCAATGCCATATCATCAGCAGTCATACAGGAAAGTTTGTGGTTGTTCTAAGTCCCCAGTAATTGAGAGCTTCCATATGATAAGCTCTTGCAGCTTTCTCTTCTTGATCATAGCCACCTAGGAAAGAAAAGACCAATATCCAACTCTGAAGCAATCCAACAGTCACTGGTATTTGGCTGGACATGTGATGTCTGCCTTTGTAATCAACAGATTTCATTGTTTTATAGGCTTCAACTTATACCATGGAGTAGCTTCTCTTAACACTAAGAGGAAAAATAAAAGAATGACTTTCGGTTTGAAATATAAAGAAGCAGTTTATTTTATGCGATTTCTTTGATATGTCATTGAGTGAAGCTATAGTGATTATAAGTTCACACAATAATCCAAAAAAATTCATCAAATTAAATGCATACCTAGTTACTCCCTGATATTTTGATGCACCCCTTGAAAAGCCACTACTATTTCTGCAAAATTAATTAAAGCATCTGCTTATTACTTCTTAAAAAAAAATGTGAAACTCAGTGGATTAATGAAAATTTTCTCATCGAAAATATCCAAAATATATGGGACAATATATACACATGTTTTAAATAAATAAAATACATTAAGAAAACAATGTACCTCTTGAGAGACGCAATATATTCTTGCCTGGCTGAGTGCTGCATCTCTTTCAGAGCCTCTTTGTATTAGCTAATCTGAAATCAAGAGAGCGAGGGACAATAGTCCTAGAAGTTGAAATGCATACACAAATGTTGGTGCAAAACTCCAACTTTGGGAAGCATCAGATGATTTCCTTGCACTCTGCCATCTATTCACAATAGTGCTAAAGGAGGACTTGATATCCCAAAGAAAGGTAATATATATTTGCATTGGCATTCAATCATCCTTATCAATGTAGAGACATTTCATTCATTCATAATTAATTCTCAGGTTCAAAATATGTGCTCTTGAATCAAACACCTAGCAAAATCAACAAAGAAGCGACAGAAACTGCGTTCAACATTAGTTTGAAACTTTTGAATCAAAAGGAACAAAATGCCAACTCCATGTTACATAATAGGAATCTAGCTACTATTTTCTGATAGTAGACAAGTATAATGCACCAGATAGCTCACAATATAGGTTGATAGAACCTCTGTGATATTTGGAGTCTACACTGCCTGCTGGCCCACCTTCTGAGCTGCTATTGATATTGTACAGCTTATTAAGTCTGAAGTAGAGTAAAATATATAGGAGACAAAACAGACTGGGAATGTAAGTCATTTATATTAGAAGAGAAAAAGAGAACAGAGCAACATGTAAACGCAGAAGAACATAAAGAAAACCACAAGAATTTCTGATTCAACATGTATTTCTTGGGGTCCAGATTCATTCACATGTATTTAAAAATGCTGACATGCTTGAACCAAAAAAGGAAGAGAATTTGAGAATTTCAAATGCTGTCCTAGCTGTTTTAGATATATTTTCTACAATAAGAAGGAAAAATCATGAATACATGGGCCTGGAAGGCTTACATTGTAAGTGTGATAATACATGAATGGAACCCCATCTTGATGTACAATGTTCTTCATCCTCCACACTTCACAAGAATTTGTTATAAATGTCCATTAACTAAGATTCCATTGCTCTCGAGGAGGAATATTTTACCAGAATATCAGCTGTGACTATTGATGGTGACTACAAAACAATATGATGAGGAACTTAGAAAGAAGAAGAATTGAGGAAATGGCCTCTTTTCCAGTAATGATTTTTAGACAAGGTTATTAACCCTACAAAATGACGATTTTCCAACTCCATAAATAAAGCATTTTCATCATTACATCAACTCAACTCTCTCAGTCTCTTTATCAATGTCTCAAGTGATTTTTTCTTTTCATTTTGATTCAAAGTTCACGTACCAAAGGTTCCAAAGAGTCCGTCAAATGAATCTTTGTGTTTCTCAGAAATCATGACCACCTTTCTATAATCCAAAGAACTATAATGCTTCTCCCTTATAACAGGATTCATGAAATTCTCTGGATGGTTGTTTAATAAAAGACTAACCAACTACCTTGCCTCTAACAAATACTTTTTTGGATCTGTTGCACCTTCAAGCTCATCCAAGCCACTATCATGAAATCGAGTATCTGCAAAAGATTCTAGTAGTTTCAAATCAACCTCAATTCCGATAACAACATTTGTATTGAACCGCTTAATTTGTGTAGCTTAATTACCGGCTATAACAACCATTGGAGTTAGTATGAACTTAAATGTAAACTGGAGGCAATATCAGCAATGATCAGGCAGATTAGGCAGAATATGGTGATTTTTGTACATTTAGGTTAAAATCATTTTTTATTTTAAAGAAAACTTAAAGCTATCTTGATTGAATGAGAGGTATTCAAATTTAAATTTAGAAGAAACAGGTTAACCCTCTAAGATGCAGAGATATCTGGCATGCTTAAAAAACTAGGCAAAAGGAAGAGGGCATTTAACTCAAATTTATAAGATAGGTTAATCTTCAGAAGCAGAGACATCCGGTGCGAGTAAAAATTTAAGCAACCTATGTTTCCAAAGATTTATTTAAAAGAAATAAAAAATAATTTCAAAAGACTATAGCAGAAGAAGAATTTAAGGTTTGTGGCTGAAAAGAAAACAATGTTAATAATCTAAGCAAGAAGAAGAGGGCATTTAAATCAAATTTAGAAGATAAGTTAATCCTCAGACACGACATTTGGCGCGGGTAAAAAATTAAGCAACCTATGGTTTCATAGATTCATTTAAAAGAAATAACAATAATTTCAAAAGACTCTAGCAGAAGCAGATGCAGGATTTAGGGTTTGCAGCTAAAAGAAAAACAATGTAGGAGTGTGAAGGGGCAAAATTTGATGGTAAAATTGAGATAAAGTTCAGAAAATTACAGAGCTAAGTATAATGATATTTACCTTGGAAAGAACTTTGAAGTGGAAGCCCAAAGCAAGTGAAGGGAGGAAGACGTGTCTGGCAGAAGCTTCTTGCACTAAAAAGAAAGCACTTGTTCCTTGTCCAATTATTAAATAAAAATCACTCCAGTTCAGGTATTTCACCTACTCTGTCATATTGTGAGAAATAAAGGAAGGCGGTGTCTCAAAACCCCCATCGTTGCTAACTTTAAATTGCCTTCTCAGTAATTTGTAACGTTTTGTTCACGGATTATAGGAATCTATAACAAATTTGCGGATATTTCTGCTGGCTTCATGTAGTGGGTGAAGATTCGAGACCGCCATCATTATGGAGAAAGGCGTTGGCATAACAATTTTCCGTTGAGGTTTTGCGAGACTCGAGCAAGAGAACTCGCGCCAGCTGCAAAGATTCTCGGTGAGTCCAACACTTCAAATGAACGGTTGAAAGTGTTTCACCTGAGTTGTCAAGCTCAGAAACAAAAGGACGACGAAAAGCTCACTCAAAAGAAGACCTATCGGCATAAACATCACCTATAACAAATAACATGTGTGCAAAACGAAACACCGGACGGAAGAAAAATTGTGTACAAAACCCCAAGTCGATACTCATGCCTCGGAAGAAAGAAAACCTGTGTAAAAAACCCCAAGTCGATACTCATGCTCACATTAAGAACAACGCTAGAGGGTTTACTCCAAGCAGGGTTAAGATGCCCACCGATGTTGAGGCTCTAGGCACCAAACCTGCTCCAGCTGTTGAACTGAGCATAAATGAGAACCACACTTAAGCATTCAATAGATCAGCTCAGGTTAATTGAGGAAAATCTAGAGTAATCAGTTAAAAACCCAGAAGAGGATGTATAAAACAATGAACTTACCCGAGTAAACAAATTGCTGATGATATCTCAAAACCATACTCCGAGACAGCAAAGCCTTGCAGATCATTGCAAGCAAACCCTTACAGATCGTCGCAAGCAAGAAAACTGAATCATGTAGCGAAGGAATGAGGCCGAATTGTGGGAGGGGTGAGAGTTAGTTTCCTTGTAACCCACCTCCTCTGTAATCTACATCGTCCATCGAATAAGATCACCGAGAATCATCGATGTGCTAGTGAATCCTGGAGCGAGAGATGACAAGTGGATGGAGCAAATTTAGCATCGAGAAGGTTCAAAGGCCAAGTGGATAGCATGCATGATGTCCTCGACATACATTAAATTCATTTCTTAATACCTTAAGTTAATCATGCCAAGAATTAAAAACCTCGTACTGAATATTGCAGTTAACCTACCGCAAGGATATAATATAAGATTTAAATTTTATATGCAAGTTATGTGAGATTAAAGTGATTTAATGTTTATGCAATTAAAACAAAAATGACTATAGTGCTTGCCAATGAAATCATGAGCTCACTTTTATATTTTTTTTATGATGATTTTTCTTGTTTAAACTTTTAAAATTAATATATCAATAAGATTTTAATTCAATTTATGATGGAACAATTTAACTGGTCATTGAATACAATTAATGCATACTTTTGGTCTAGCAATGTCAAAGATGAACATATTCAAGGTCGAGGTGAAAGTAATTGAAAAGTGACACATTGTGTTGATTTTTGTGGAAAAGAATATGCAATTATTAGATCTTTCGAGTAATGGTTAACTTTGATTGTTTATTTTTCGGTTGAGAAACGATGCCATTCAAATATATACACATAATGAACTTATAGTATATTAACTTCACATAAATTCATATCTCGAAAATAGTTCACATAAATTAAAAAAAAAAAAAATTATGTTGTTCAAATATATACACATAATGAACTTATAGTATGTTAAGTTCACATAAATTCATCTCTCAAAAATAGTTCACATAAATTAAAAAAAAAATATGACTGATGTTTCCATTAATCTTTATATATTCTAAATTTATATTTTTCAATACAAATAGAAATACAATAACCAAAATAAACTCATCTCTCGAAAATAGCTCACGTAAATTAAAAAAAATTATGGTTGATGTTGCCTTTAATCTTTATATATTCTAAATTTGCATTTTTCAATATAACTAGAAATACAATAACCTAAAAATAATTTTTAATTTAAAAAACTCCTAATAAATAATTTTGAAATATATATATATATATATTATATTATATATATATTTATATTATATTATATAATATAAGAAAATGAATATAAGACTCTCACTAGATATCAATGTATTTAGGGATCTTAACCTATATATTAAGTAGTTAAAAAGGGATTGGTTAGAACAAGTATAGATCTATCATAGCACAAATCTAACATGAGCTCTCTCATGGTGCCCTCCTATTTAGATTCTTTCAAAATAGCGATTTTCCTTGTAATGAAGAATAATTTTCTTTAATGTTGGTTTATTGGATTGTATGAATAATGAATGCCTTCAACCAAGTAGAAGGTTTTTCACCATGTAAACTCTTGGAATGGCATGTTCCAATTGTCAATATAAAATGATGATATAACACAGATTATAATTTTGGCCACCACGGGATTAGAATCGTCAAAGTTGCAGATTTTATACCAAAAGTTATGAATAATTGCGAGCTCATGTCTAGCTCATTTTCATCTAATACATGGTGATGTCTAAAATTTGAGATTTTTTATGCAAATTTATATTTGGAAAGATAGGCATCATATTGTTAGCTATCATATTTTTCATGAATTAATATTATTTTATTTATCTTATCTAATGTCATCTACTAGTATTTTTCAAATCTAGCAAATATTCGCTATTTGCAACTTGAAACACCATATTTGAAGATTAAGAGGCAATCTATGTTGGAAAGGTAAGTTTTATTTAGCTTATCTAATGTCATCTACTAGTATTTTTTCAAAATCTAGCAAATATTTGCTATTTGCAACTTGAAACATCATCTTTGAAGATTAAGAGGCAAAGGTAAGTGATTTCTCTTTATCTTCTAGCTCTGGATGACATGTTGTTTACTAATTTTTATTATCAATGATGTTTTATATAGTAGGATTATTCTCGAAATTATGCCTTACGGCGTTTCCTTTGCAACATTTAGTGCAATTGCTAGTATTATTAGTGAATAAAAGAGAGAAATGATTTCCTAGTCATGAGGATATCATGTAACTTTTGAGGGAAGTTATGTTTTTAATATTAAAAAACAATTTCAAAACCCTAATTCCCCCCCACTCCCCCAACCGTGGGATAGTTTCAAGGAAAAGGGGGAAAGGGGAAAATTGTGCTAGAGAGGACAGGTAGGAGGCAGCAGAGCAAAAGGGGGCTTACTATGTCTGGTGATGATCAAATGGTAAGAGCACAGTGCACATGCAACTTGTGAAAGACTGTTGGTCTTGTGAGCAAGCTAGGGGGAGATTTGGTGCCGAAAGACAATCTGAAGGTCAGGAGGTGTGACTAGCTTCAACCAGAGGTGACCACTCCTTGTAGAGTACTTAAATAAAAGCACTCAGGTATGTGGTACCTTCTGTGAAATGTTGATAAATTGAACTGAATTGGAAGGGTCTTGTAAGTAGACAGTTTTCTTTAAGTATTCGCCACTGTTAGATAATTAGAGAAAGAGTCTCATTTACAGGGTTTGATATTTCTTAAAGGTAAAGAGGAAAATATAGCTTTGGTAATATAGTTGTCAAATTGAGATTATCTCACTGTGGGTTTGGGTTTATGATATTTAACTATTCTATATGCCTTCGACACCCTCCCTTGTAAATACGTTCATATATCATTTGTGGAAAATTTAGTATTGACCAACTGTGGAACTAGAAGGACAACAGTAGTATCTGTAAGGAAAAATTATACAATTCGGTAGAATGCAGGACACAGACAAAACCACATTAGAGCTATGTGTTACAAGTGTTTTTCTTGAAAATTTAGACATATAAAAAAAGGAAATATAGGAAGTTAACCAGAACATTGCTGAGTGTTCAAATCACCTCTGCAAGTTAAGAGACTTCGCCTCAGATAATATAAGAGTTGTTGGTAAATAACTGTTGCATGAATAACCTATTAAATGGGGTAGACTCAAACCCTGGAGCCACTCAGGGTTTTCAGGGTTTTTAAGGGTTTTGAACCCTGAATGGATGCAAGCAACTTCCAAGGACGAGAACCTCAATATAACTTCCCACCTATTTTGAAATAACTTACCGAGGGGTAAAAACCCTCTAGCGAAATTCCTGGAAATGACAATGGGAAGCAAAACTCATGGCGGAATTGAAACCTGGAGAAATGAAAAGACCCTAAGCTTTGTTTGGGGTATGACTCCAACAATTCGTATACAAAATCCAAATGCAATTTTGCAAGAAATTTTTTTAACAAACACTCAAAACTATTTATTGAACTATTTTACAAGCTAGTTTGAGGCCATATTCTGAGTCTAGAAACTTTGAATTTTCATTACAGAAAACAAAATTGAATATACGAGAACAGATAAAGATACGAGAATATAGGAGGATCCACATAAGAACTTTAAATATGTAATGGATGAAATAAGTTCCAATATATACACAGTTCTGGTTTTGTACCACAAATAACTGTAATACAATCGAGAGATAATCTTATAAACTATAGCCGAAAATCCTTTACATATTCCAAGCAAGAATAGAAAAATTTAGATAGAACTATGTATCTGAAGCTCAGGAGCCTTGCGGGAACTAAGCCCACTTCAAACTGTAGGAACTCTAAAGAAACATACTAGAACTTGTAATGTCCCAGGAAAATGTAAATATTTGACTTTATTGTGGTTAAAAAAACTGAATATGACATTATTATCTGTTTTGGAATTTAATAATATTTTTATTATTTCTTTAATAAGATAAGAAATGTTTTCTTGGAAAATGCTGGAAAATTCTAAGGGGGAAGTTGGGAAAAACGGTTGCAGTCATTGCAACCCTAACTACCTCTCCTGACTGGAAAGGTTTCCAGAGGAAAAGGAGAAAAAAGTTAATTTGTGCTGTAGAGGACAGGTAGAGGAAAAAGAAGAAAATGGATGGCTAAGTTTGGTGATGACCAGATAGCCAAGCACATGGTGCAAGTATCTTGTTGTGCTGAGGACAGTGGTCCTGCAAGAGAGCAAGGGGGGAGATTCTGGTCCCGAAGGACGAATCTCAAGGTTGGGTGGAAAATTAGAAGTAGGAGATAAGGAAAGGCTCGGCTTCTGGAGTGTTTCGCAAGACAAAGCCGTTCAGGAAACCAAGGTGAATAATTCTGTTGGAATAGCGAATTGACATCAAACAATATAGGTACTGAAATTCCTAATTGTTGTGCATGATTAAGTTTTGTTTCATTCGTAGAAAAAAAAGAGAACTGTAGCTGAAAACTCTATACATAATTGACTCTTTAAATACTAATAAAAAAAATACAAATTGATATTTGAAACTTGGCTTTCAGAAAAAAATAAAAATAAAAAAATAGGGGAAGGGGCAAGTATATCAAAACCCTCTTAAGTTCTAGAAAGGCATGAGAGTGGATGTTAACCGTAGTGAAATTGTAGGGTTCGTAAAGATTCTAGACCACTCACCACCCTGGCATGGGAGAAAGAGACCCTAGGTGATGCAGGAGCATCCAGCTCACCATGACTGGGTGAAGTCTCTGCCAGGTTGGAAAGTTGTTTGAGTATTTGGATTGTTTTTTTTATGTTTAGTTTATCAGGACATGGGATAGGATTTTATTTTGTTTCACTTTTAATTACGGTGTTAGTCAAAGTTAATAGTCGGTTAGGGTTTTTATTTATCCAACAGAAACAAACAACAGTTTAATAATTGTTCTGTCAACTTAAGGGGAAAAAGACAAAATTGTCTAAATGAAGATCTTGTCATGTCAACCGAACTGTAGTTACACAACCATATTATTTTTGTTCAATTGGAAGAAATTACAGTTTCAATTAACTGTAAACAAATGATGTATAAATATTGCAATGTAAAACAGGGAAAAGGTTCAACAATTTCATAATAAAGAAATAAAACAGAGACAGATCATATTTCAAAACTGTCCATCTGTATCATTGCCTATTTACTGTACTATTGTACTTTCATTTATCGAATTGTTAAGAACAGTGCTAGCAGACAGAGAATGACCACTGTAAGGTCATGTTTCATTGTGTTCCCAATAGCAAACAACATTGAACTCATGCATACGTTTGAAATCAGAGCGAAGAACAAACGAATCAAGCCACAGCCATAATAGTGAAGCACAACAAGACGACTCAGAGGATAGAGAACTGGAAATAGAGTGCTGAAGGAAAAAACCTATAGCAGAGGTACTTTCGAACAATTCTTCATATTTTTCATAGGTAAACAGTTATAACAAAATTATGTTCTCATTGATGTTGACCCAAGTATAGATGTATTACATTTGTTTATAAATAAAAACAAGTGTTGCGTCCATAGAGTGGACAAACCCTAGCCTAGGGTTTGGTAACAGTGAACCCTCTTAACTCAAATGAACAACCAACCCGAACAAAAACTACAGCCAGATTGAAGCTTTATTTTTCAAAAGGGATTTAGACTACACATGAAGGCAAAACGGCGAGCTATGAACCCAACAGGAAATTAAAAACCCTAACAGGACATTGACGGGCTTTAAGAGCCAGAGCCTACTGGCAGAGAGTTGCCACATTTGGGAGACCGAAATCATAAGAAACCCATGTACCCAGGTCGAGCCATTGACCTGCACATACAAACAGGGCTCAGTTAATACATCTGTATAGTGAGAGCTGAAAATCGAAGCAAAATAGAAACATAAGGGTTATATGAATTACCTGAGTGTGACTAGACCAAGGAGTTCATGGAATAGAGCCACTGATGAATCGAAAGAGCCTGAGATAGAAGGAGCAGGCCTGGTCAGAGTCTATGCCAGAAGAAGGTTGAATTAAATCAAGGAGAGGACCATTTACCTGTTTGTAGCCATGGAAGTCCATCACCCTATTACCTGAGTTCAAGGGTACCAGCAGTTAAACCATTTTACATACCGAGCAGCGACCAGAAGCAATAAGAACAATAGCAAGGGGAAATTATCAGACGAGAGACCAGGTTCCAAAACCAAACCACTGAAGAACGACAAAATGAGACCAGGGAACTTACTGTTTGGAAAGAGTTCGAGCAAGCGCACCTCTAGAGCCAAGGCAGACTCGTGCCATAGGAGAAACCCATAGGCAACCGCATAATCAAGTTTGGAAGGCAGGCATTCATTCACAACCACACCCAAAGGAAAACCAAAGATTACCATATTCGCTGGAATAAGAACCATACAGTGTAACCAACAAACCCTCGCAGAGCCGCACAACAGAACCGTACAATCGCGAATGACTGGGAAGCCAAGGTGTTTTGGGCAAAGATCAACCGAAGGGAACCAAGCCCGAGGATTGTAGGTGAACATTGAATGAAGCATTAACTCACTCACAGTTACCTAACCAAAATATCTACTACCCATATTGGATGCAACTGCCGAAAACAATAACCGGACATTCCATGTCATAAAGCCCATAACAGGTGTAAAGGCGAGGCTAAGTGGAAGCGTGGGCTGGGTCACATCACTAGGGATGGTAGATATATAACATAGCAAAACAATACCAATTTTCTGACCAAACCCTAGCCAGGTAAATATAAATCGAGACTGCAATCAAAGATTTCATGCATGGAAAACAAATAATAAATATGGAATTGAATTTTACCAATTAATAGTAACCAGAACAATGAGGGTAAAATCCAAAGTGATGTAGTTCCATAAATTTTGCTGGGTATTATACAGAGGTATAGTATGGAGAAATAACACCGGTTATATATAAATGTATACATCTCATTTACAATGAACATGCTGGAAACACAGATAAGTTGTAAAAATATATTGCATACAAAACGTAGAAAATTTTCTTCCTTAGGTTGTAACCAAAGATGGACCATAGAAAATTGTGGAGAGAGAAAACTCTGTATCATGCAAACAAGCCCGTCAAGGGTTACATTGGACATGGACTTCCAGAACCTTACGGGTGGGGTTTCACAATAAATCATTAACTAAGAAATCTTGCGTATAAGGCTTAACTACCAGAAATAAACATGGAAGCAGTGAGAACTAGTAAAGAACCTAATCTTACAGTACAGAGGAATGAACTAGCGTCAGGAAGTGCTAAACATTCATCTAAATTTTGGTTCAATTATTAGGACGAATGGTAATCTGGATGGAGACTGTTATCATTCACAAATTTAAACAAGTAAATAGAAAATAAGGTGTGGAAACAATACCATTATACCATACAGCTGTATATAGCTTGAGAACAACATCTATTTAGCAATTGGTTATAAAACTGTAACAAAGGTTATGCGAATACATATGAACATTCAGAGAAGAGAATAAGTTTAACCAAGGCGCTTCTAGCAGCTTCACCCAGGATTTTCCTAAGAGTTGCTTCATAGCACATTGCAAGCTCACATAGTACAACTAGATAAGAACCGGGATAAACCATGGTAGGCAGAAAAAAATATACATAGCTACATTAGAATAACTATTGTTCAACTCGACACTAGAGAGCTAAAATAAAACCCTCTACTTGAGCAAAAGGGTATAGGTCTCAACCCCTACAGCTCTCGGTTGTACAAGAAAATTACCTTGCTAACTCAACAAGTCTTCAAAACTTTCGGAACTCAGAAAGGTTGTGCAACAGAACCAGTATAGTCGACCATCTCAGATTCGAATCATCTAAAGAGCCAAAATCAGTCAAAGAACAACTATCCGGAAGCAATTCCTTACCTGGGCTTCTTGAGCAAGGAAGACAGGTGAGATGTCGACCCCGCAGCCTCGCCTGAGAGTCTCGAATTCTTGAGGCAAGCACTACAACCAGAATGCACCATTACAACCTTAGTTAGTAGAGAGTTGTGGGAGTGTTCAGTAGAAAATAAAATTCCAGAGATGAAAATGTCAAATACCAGAAAAAAACATACACGGATTCTTCCATGTGATAGGGTCACCATATTCCCGTAACTGTTGGCCTTCCAAATTGTTTCAAGGCTTGGCGACAGACAGAGCAGACCCGTGAAAAACTAAGGGGAGAAATAGAGTTGGAGCCAAGTGGTGGAAGCGATAATGCAACCGGATAACCGAGAGATGAATGAACCAAACCATGAAAGAGTTGAACCATCGGATCATAACCTAGCCCATCCTCCATTGATGTGGCGAAAGGCTCGAGGTAAATGACTGTGGATAGAAGGGCCTACTCATGCCACGTAGAGGGCAGAGCAGGGAGAATTAACACCGATAGCCAAAGCATTAACCCAAACAGTACAATATAACCAAAGCATATTCAATGAAATTGCCAAGTGTAACATATATCCGCCAAGTTTATCGATCACAAGGAGGTGGGAGATTTCCAAGGTACGCATAGAGTTAATGAACCTTAGTCCTATAGTACTAAGTCGATAACATCACCATGAACCAACAATCTGGTTGCCAAAAAACTTCACCAACGACCGGAGTAGTAAGAATGGTAGGAGGGTTGCCGACTTAATAGTTTTCATAGTGGTATTTAACAAAAAAAAAATTACTATGGTAGAGTGTGGGAGACATGACAAAACTCTTCAACTAACAAAGGAAAAACTTCCTTAAGAGACCCTAAACCTTCTGTGCCAGCATGCTTTTAACAGAAAAGCCAAAAAAACTGTGATGAGCCGAGGCCAGATGGCAGGTAGGGGCCATAATTTCCTAACCAGAATGATTCTTACCCAGTCGCTGTCGAAACCTAACACTGGAGGAGCACCTTCCCCACTGGTATAGGTGCGAGCCTCAGAATGGTAACTAGACACCCTACAAGGTTATAATCCCACATAAAAGGAGTAAGGAAACTAGCGAACAATAACGAAAATAATAGGGTTACCTGAAAACAGTCTTGACCACCTCTGGACCATGAACTCAAACTGCAAAGACATCAATTCCACAATGTCGAGTGTGTCTAGTTGCATAGGGGGCTAAGGTAAGGGCGATAGCAGAGCAGGCTTTGCAGGGAAGCTACCAGAAGAATGAGGTCAATACCATTGCTTTCCGGAGAAGAGTAGAACCTCACGGTAGTGCCACCGTAGGATCGCGAGGAGTGTGCTACACCGTTGATGAGGCAGAGATTCCAAGAGAAGTGAATGGGACCAAAAAGTCTACTCAAGCCACGTACAGGGTGGGAGAAGAGGAGTTAATGGGAATCGCTACGAGCATGGAAGGCCATGTGATGGAAACAACGTGAAACACCCTGGGGTGTTGTGCATCAAGTCGCGTGGAATGCCAACATTAAAAAAAACATAAACCATTGCAATTAATCCAGCCAGCTAAATAGCCAAGTCATCAAACATTAATTTGTTTAATAAGTGTGACGAGATGGTAGAAACAAAAACCATTAAAGTTGTAGTAGCGTCATACGTCGAAATAGGTGCCGATAATCAAGTTATGCATTGTACAATAATTTTTTTTTATGTGACGGTGAAAATAGTAAATTAATATAGTAGAGACATGACACTAATGGTCTCACCACCCTTTATTAGAGATTCAAGTAAAATATGAGCCCCTTCATCACAAACTCAAGTAAAACATGAGCCCCTTTACTTGAGTGCATGTACTTGAGTGCATGATGAGTGATGAGACCACTACTCAAAACCTAGAACATCAAGAAAATTCGTAAACTTGGGCACAACATATATCCAAAAAATAGTCTCAAATAGAAGCTTCAGGAAAGCTCACCGTGAGTTGTTGGCACAATGTTGAAACAAGATAGTCTATGAAATCATCAAGAGTGTATTGCCAGGAATTAGCCTCCACAGGAAGCAAATAATTGTTGATGTAGTCATTGCTTCCAATGGACATTAAATAGATGGATTCACTAAAGAATTTCTTTGCTTTGGCATGTTCGATTTTATTGGAAATGGACATCATGGTCCCTTGAAACAACTCTATTTGGCTCCACAAACAGAGTTGTTGAATCTACGTGAGCATACAGTCAATAGGTGAGAAAATGAAATTAACAAAAAAAAAAAAAACAGAGGAGCGAGTAATGTTGAGTAGTTATTACAAAAAGATATCCTATTTCGTTTAGAATGCCTCCACCACCTAAAGCATAGTTGACACCTATTATCAACACGGTGTTGTCATCAGTGGATGGATCCAGGCTCGGGGCTGGGATTGGAAAACCTCTTTTCTCAGCTGGAATATTAGCAACACCCAATCAAATCAATACCTCCAAAATGCCCAATATACAAATAAATATTCACAAGGTGAAACAAGTTGAATTGTGGAAGCTGGGGGATGTAAGAAATACCAACTATATCACAAATGGTTCAGCCATTGGTGTATCTGCCGATAGGCATTCCGTTACCATAATCAATGCCATACCATGGATAATTGGACTTGGCTAGACTCTGTGGCAGGTGATTCTTGTTTCTAGCATCTGACAAAGAGTCCTCGAATATAAAGGATACAGGCTTTATCTCTCTTTCTGCTTCACCTGTGACAGTGTTTAACATCACCACCGTCGTGATTGCCATGAAACATGTACTCACTGCCTCAATCACAAGCCTCTCCATTACTCCCCTCATATACTCAAAATGCTCTGTTGCAATTGTTGTTGTGTTCGAATTACACGTTGCGATCCTCTGGTATTTATAATAAAAGGTGGTGATTTTAGTATTGTTGTCTGATACATAGAGTCAAGTATGAATATGAAAAGCAATAGATGAAAAGTGGAGGAGGAAGTATGAGAATGAATAATCATTAAGGTGTACTATTCAGAACAACTTCCACATAACCATGGACTTGCATGCAGAGGGTGGTGGAGTAGTCTTCATAAACTGCTGATATTTTTTACATCGCGGGAAATCATCCCTACCACCTTCCTTATTCTGTGTCATATGGACAAGAGGTATAATTGTGTTTGCCACCTCAGATTTCCAATCTTTATGTAATGATCCACTACCAAAGGCTTTCTCTGCCTCTATAACAACCCGCACCAAGGCTGACGAAGAAGACACATCAGATGGGATTTCCATATGTACTATAGAGAGGGACAAAGAATGTACTGGAGACAAATCATCCTAAAAAAGAATGACACGTGTAGCTCAGAAAGTTTGGAGGATAATAAAAGCTACAGGAAATATAGAGGGATCAGATATACGGATAGATATGGAAATAGTAGTGAGAAAATCCTATCAGATTTGGTTAAGTGGAAATTTTTGAAAGTTGAATATTTTCAGGGAAGTATGTACAACCTTATGCACTGATGAGATATATATATGTGTGAGGGTATAAAAACCGATAGAGCTAATTAAAAATTTAAAATTAGCTGATGAAAGAGATCGCGTCATAGCCAAAATGACTGTTAAGAAAGTCATCCGGAACGTGCCAACCCATGTGTCACGAGTACCAAAACATGAAAACTCGAGTCCATACCATTCCAGAGAATTTCAGATCAAGGAGTTAGAAAACACGAAACCTTACCGGAAATTAACCCCAGAAAAACCAAGAGACCTGCAAACCTAAGGACCCATATAGAACCCTGAACCTAAGGGCTATCCAAGTGAAACGAAAATGGAAAAACCTTAAACTGTAGTAGGAAATATGCTGAAAAAAATACCATAGTATCATGGAAATCAGGAACAATCAGGACAACAGCATATACAGCTATAGCATATACACCAGGAATTCCCTATTCTACAGTGAGCATTGGTGCATGGTCAAGAAATAATGAAATGGTTTGTAAATATTGTGCATGGGAATTTCAAAACAAAGACTTCCTTAAATATTAGGTAAGAACTCTACAATAGTAATTCTAACCGAGCAAAAATCATTTCAGCTTTACCATATCAATTGCAAGGAGTAAGGAACCACTCAGACTGAAACTAAAAAACCACAGAGAGGATATGGAAAAAATTGAAATATAGTAGCATAACTCATCAGATACAGGAAGGAGAACTGATACCATACCTCTATGCTTCGCGCAAGGCCTTCATTGCAAAAAACAAAAGCTTGAACCATCAGTACCGCTCGCAAATCCAGACCCAATGAAGAATGCTCCTCTTCAACAGGAAATCTTAGAAGCGAAATAAGACTGATACTCACTTAAATAGGGAAATAAGGTTATCAAATACCCATCCGAAGCAGAATTAAGATGACCAGAACCATATTTTCTCATGATATACTCCAAAGAGTAAGACAGAAAGAAAAGGTTCATTCCATGCTAAACATGGATGAGAAAAGAAACCCGCTTAGGATGATGAGAAGAGGATTAAAACCGGCAGGCATCTATAATCATGGAGACTCAAATCTATGGTCATGGATGCGAGTAAGGAAAAAGATGAAAGTTCAATGAATGAAATGAAAATGTGAGAAAGTCCTGCAATTGTCAGGCCATAACTAGTATGCGAGGCGCCAAAAAAGATCTAACCAATTTAGAATCATACCACGTGCTAGGCAAAACAGAAAGGGAAAGGCCATACGCCAGACTAAAGATGGCCACGCGTAGCTACAAGGATAACAACTGAGATCCACTCATCTAGACAGGAAACATTAATGGTAGACTAACTAGACCAAAATGATGTTATGAATCATGAAGACATCTTACCTGAAAAACAAAAGACACACGTAGGCTAGCTGGAGATAGGGAATGCCATGCACAGAGACATGGGCCGTAGCCATAAATCAAATGTAGAGAGATATTCTGCATTCAAAGCCACATGCCAAGAGATGGTTTAAGGCATAAGGCCTTGCACAGAGCAGCATAGTTCTCATGTTGTGCTTCAACTTCCATTTTCACTCAAACAACTTTATCCATCATTGGGAGCCACTGAAATCCTACAATTGACGTCATAGAATTATACAATGTGAATATTTATTACAATATCTCCCACTTCCAAAACTCACTCCGGTTAATATTGGAGCTTTGTGAAAATTTCTTTGAATAGTCACAAATTAGCGCTCAGAAATAGAAAACTAGGTTTCCTTAGAGAAATCTTGGAATAGGGCTCAATATTAATATAAACATATCCTTGGAATACCAATGAAAGTACCTCAAAAAATAGTGAAGATTCCTTGATTATGCCAGTGAGTTCAGCCATAATAGAATCTAAAATTATTCCATAGAGATGATTCAAATTAGGCCTCAAAATAGGTAAAACAATTCCACAAAAACCTCAAGTATACTCCTCAGAAAATCCACAATAGCCTTAGGTCAATCTTAATAGCTCACAATGAAATTCATCCTCATCCATAGGTGAATGTGACTATTCCTCACCTACTAGAATAGAGATAATTCTAGGATTGGATAAAATTTCAATGCACTCCAAGGAGATGTCAAGCTCAGATGTAAAGTGGAGAAAGCTTCTAGAGGGGTGAACATCATCCTAACACATGGCACCGACATAGACAAAATGAAACTTGAATTTTTAAATTTTGGAGCCAAAAAAAACATCCTTAAAAGCTAACATGAGATTCAAAGTATTTAATCAATAATCTCTTTACAAAGTCTTTCTTTGTAAGTTAAAATTAACTAGGATGATCCTTAATAATCCCAATATTAATGTTAATCAATCATTTGAGAATAAGTTCCATTAATTCACCACAACATCAAGTTGCCTTCATCAACTCATTTTGGGGAAATTTACCATACTTTTGAGGCACTAAATTTGATCAAGCATATCTCATCAAACATGAGGAGTTATGTGGCATTCCACCTACCATTGAAATCGACACAATGAGGAGAATCAAATGAAGATGGTCTTGGACCCAAAAACATTGATTCTTGCATCCAAATTCCTAAATGCAGAGTATCATGGCTACACTACAATGGCTTGCTTTGTTCTCTTCCTTTTAGGGTTTTGTGACCATTGGGTATTCCTATCAATGCAATCCATAGATGGATAATAAGAGTGTTTCAAAGACTGAGGTTGGGATAAATTACAACAACATTCAACAATTGATTACATCAATTATTTGATTAAGCCATCTACATATGCTATAGTTCTAACTATATCCATCCATTTATGTTTAGACTAAGATAAGACAATAATATAATTGTGATCTCTATTTTCGAAAACATTTATATAACTTTTTTTTTTAGGCTAGAAGTGATGGGGGATTTTAACTGTTGGCCTGACACAAGGGGTGCCTTAACAGTGGACCCATTAACCATCAATCCAAAGCTGAGTGAGAAAAACGTTTCTATAACTTAATGTTGATAGATATTATTAATTTGTTGATTTTGTGTATAACCATATTTATTCTTAAATGTGCCTATGGATAACTTTTAAAGAAACCCATTAGATACCTTTAATGTTAATCAACCATTTGAGAATAAGTTCCATTAATTCACCACAACATCAAGTTGCCTTCATCAACTCATTTTGGGGATATTTACCATACTTTTGAGGCACTAAATTTGATCAAGCATATCTCATCAAACATGAGGAGTTATGTGGAATTCCACCTACCATTGGAATCGACACAATGAGGAGAATCAAATGAAGATGGTCTTGGACCCAAAAACATTGATTCTTGCATCCAAATCTATCTCGATGGATAAAGCTTGTTTGCCCGGCTTTTATCTTTTGGCCCTAGGATAGATATACATTTTGATTGAATTAATAGAGATATTTTTCAACCCTCTTTGGTAGGGGAATCTAAGCCCTAATTCTCACAAGTCAAAGCCCTATGTCAGACACTATTTTGAGGCCTAGAGAAGCCTTTTCTAAGGATCTTCCACAAGAAATTAGGTGGCTATGTTTTGAGTCTCATTCAACCCTTTGTGGAATTTAATATAAAACTACTTCATTCCTTATAAATTTTTTCAGTGGCATCTTAATGAGTGTAGGAATGGGGCATCCATGTGTTCTCTTTTGTTGGATTGGATATTGGAATGATGTCACTTGAAAGGGTTGTTCAAAGTTCTTTCTGATGTTGGATCGAGGCCTAATCAGAGGTGGATCTAATGAGCATTTATTATAAAGGTCTTCCAAAGGGTTTCCTTAAAATTTATCTATAGACTTTGTCAGTTGATGGAATTTTAACGAGTTGTCATTTAAAACTCCACAAATATCCGATTAGTATTGGAGCTTTTCACCTTATTACAATATGGCTCTCTAGAATTAGAATATGGGTCGATATTGAAGTCAAAATCCTCCCTTAACCCGTTAGCCAAAAATTTGTCTCCTCAAGTATCTCCAATAATATCATATGAAGAGTCATAATATTTAACTTGGAATTATGGCCCACCATGATCATCTAATAATTAATTGAAATAACAGCAGACCCCAATTTAGGGATTGGGTGGAGCATATGGTGGGACTATGATAGTGGGAACCCTAAATAAATGACTTGAAACCCCCTTGATTTTCTACCTTGATGGCATTCATCTCCCAAATTTATTGTTGGATACACAAGTCCTAAAAATATGACAAGGAAGATGAGAGGAAGTTGACAAGGACATTAGGTTGTCGTAGAACATCATAAAGTGCATCCACATGGATGAACATGGAATGGGAATTAAGGTCATAAAGTCATAAAAGTCAGAAAGGTGCATCAAAATATTTTTGGAGTGTCCCAAAGGTAAATATACAATTCTTGTATCGCATAAAATAAAATAAACATTTATTGTGGTGATAGTATCCATAAGATTCTTAGAACTAGTGGTATAGTGTTTGGAAATGAATGAATAAGAAAGAAAAGGGGGAAAGTATCTAACACCTGTACACTTAAGGCTAGTCTACAATTGATGTTACATTGCCTTGGAATCTCCACCATATTTGGGTAACTCGAATTCTCCATGCACTAGATATTTTGGGTTGATTGATCAATTAACTGGATGATCACTAAGTTTGACTAAAGTCCCACTGCACAATTGGCCTTCCACTAGTATGGGCTCTAAAATGTTCCATGATAAGTGCTTATTCTTGGGGCTTGGTTTTCAAGGCAAACTCCAACGTTCACTCTAGACTAACTATGATCATCAATAACCACTTGGTGAATGCTAGTAGTCAACCAGTAAACCAACCACACAAGAATTTGAAACTGAATAGGTCAAAATGAAAATTAAGTATGTTAACGCAAGAGTTCAATAAGAACTTCAATTTAGTTACTTGTGCCTACTAGGGAGATATTTCCATTAAAGGAAATCATAACACAAGAAACAACACAACAAAGTATAAGTGATCTGAATGATGATGTTACCAAATATGTGAGTGAAGGACTCGAAAATTTATAGTGATCATGGGAATGATAGCTATCGAACAGAGCATGATGATGTTGTTGGGGAGGGATATATCATTATGGAGGGATGGATTTAGTTTCTAAAAGGATCTCAACTCAATCTACCCATTTGAATGGATTGTTTATCTCAGATACATTGAGATTGGCTAAATTCAGCTTATCGGGTTCATGAGGGTAGGAGAGGGAGGCGAAATAGAGATGGGAAGCTTAACAGTCATCCAGAAGGAAAATATATGCCTACATTTAAAGGTAAAGAGAATTCTAGGGGGGTAATTTGATTCAAAAAAAGGGTGTATTATGCTTCCCTGAATGGACATCATGAGACTGTGTTTAAGATTCACCATTTTGAAGCTATGATAAGACTAGAGTGTAAGCACAAGAGAGAAGCTAAACATATTGTGGGTTGTGAAGAGGGCCAAGAAGGCCCTTTCTGGTTCTTCCTCTTTTATATTGGAGACACAAGATTTAAGAGTGTTTATAAGGTAGCAGTAAAGATGAGATGGATTGTCAAGCATATGCTGGTAGGGGTGTTGTTGGACTGTCACGGTGGAAGACATGATCTAATGGATAAAATGAATATCTACTGAAAAAGAAAATTTCAATGTTGAGGTGCAACTTGGGAGGGGTAGCTGATGGTTCCCTATGCTAGGTAAAGTGCTTGCAATGGATTAATGATCAACTTCTACTGCAAAGTCTCACGAGGAATATGATTATGCAATAACTGCACCTGAAGAATTGGAAGTCAAAGTCTAGGACTCATTATAAAGAAGCGGTTCAAACAATAACCACTAAGTTTTGAATGGGATCTAAAATTTGACTTTCTCAAAATTGAATGAAGTTGGAACCACTCTAAAAAAACTCGAAACAATTAATCTTAATATTAAAAATTTAAGTAAAAGCTGACATTATCCTTATCTTTCCTTTTCAAAAAGGAAAGGTAAGGAGAATGTCAACTTTTACTTTAACTTTAAAAATTAAATATTACCATTAATTACTAGGGTTAGGTTTTGTAGGGCCCTCGAGTTAATAATTTTTTTTTTCCTTTTCAGTGTTTTTTATTAAAAAATTATTATTTGGTGGTCATTAGCTATGTTGCACTACATTCTTCAGAATTGGTCAGTTTATTAGAGAACTAGTGAATTTGGTGTTTTAAGCTCAGTTCAATACAAGACCGACCTTAGCCAATATGAACCACCAAACTAGGCTAGTACAACTCTAAAACCATTGGGACCAACCAATTCCACTAGTTCTAGGCTAGTTCCAATAAGAGTTTTCCCTTATCATCTTCCTCTAAAGTCGTTTTGTTGGACCCTTTCAGGAATGGTGATTTAGAAAGTGCCATAAATCGTCGAATTGTTGTGAGCACCTAAGATCATAAGTAGTTAAGCCTTGGCAAACAGAAATTTACAAGGACCTAATACAGACATCCCAAAAGCTATTTAGTGAGGATGTGCATGCAAGGAACTATTACAGACCTCCCAAGATACTTAGTGAGGACGTGCATGACCAAAAAGCATAAAAAAAAATATCCACCCTCAAAAACCATGCCCAAAACATTGAAGTGTGGTGCAAAACAAATTGCTGGTAGGCTATTAATGCTACCAACAATCATTCGCTCTCTAATTTCACAAGAAGCTCCTAATCAAGCTACCTACTCCACTATGGTTATAACAAGTTCTTGCAACTGTGTGAGCTACAAGAAATTAAAACTACCTTCAAATCTCCACCAATTTTAGGGGACTTGACTTCTCTTCATGCCCCAACTATTTTGGGTTGATTGGTGAGTTAACTAGATGATCACCGAGTTTTACTGAAGTCCCGCTGCTTAAATGACCTTCCACTAGTTCCTCCAAAAGTTAGAATTAGTTTAACTGACAACAACCTGAGTAATTGACCTTTATTGCCACAAGTTAGCAATGACATATGCAGAACTGAACTCTAACTCCTCCAACTCGAATTTATTGAGTAAACTAGGTGACACAAGCCATGTCACACAAGTTAACATCATCCAAGTTGTTCGTTGATGTGGAAATTTGAATTTTTTCAATTTAATCAAGGAAAAATCAAATTGAGAATTTCTTGCTGCATTTTTCAACACATAGTTCATTGGAATGTATTACTTTCACTATGAACTTCACATAGCTCACATGTTAATTTCATAAGGTTTTGGGCTGATGTGGTTCTATGTGTTGTGTATATAAATAATAGGTTTCCAAATCTTGCTATCAGAAAAAAGACTCCCTATGAAATGTGGTATGGCCACATTCCTTCGGTGAGGCATCTCATGGTTTTTGGTTCCTCATATTATGCCTTCATACCTAAGGAACAAATAAAAAAACTCAGTGCAAGGAATCACAAATGTATCTTCTTTGGGTACTCATACCTCCAAAGCATACCATCTCTATGATGAAGTGAATAAGAAGTTTATAATATCTAGAGATGTGATCTTTCTTGAGTCTTCCAAGATTGACAATGTTGTTGAGTGGTAGCATAATTGTTTGGATATATTCAAACATGCAAAGTATTTTCAAGAGTTTGATAGTGAGATTCCACATCTCCTTCTCTTAGCTCTATAATTTCTATGAAGAGCCTTGAAGAAATTAGGTTGAAGGAAATTCCTTCACCTGCTTTGTCAGGAAAGAGCTAAGAGACTATTGGTAGCAAGTAGCCAAATCTGACAAGCAGTGAGGGTACATGCAAGATACAAAGCAAGGATTAATACAAAGGAGTAATGAAGAGGAGTGTACTGACTACATACATAT